>WNWK01057252.1:0-10790 GCA_009830355.1 Cherax destructor
TAACTTTATATACTAGTTACTAAGTTGTCTATGTATTAGGACTGAAGAAGAAACTCGTGGTGAAACGTTTCCCTTAATAAATGTCCTGAACTGTATACATGTATTTTTTTATACAAGATGTCTTTGGATCTTTGTACAATGCCAGAAAGGCATCCCCATAACACAAACCTCCAGCTCCATGTGTCTCAATGATCTGAGAGAGGAATTACCCATAATCAAAACTCCTGGCGTCCTTGCATACTGCTGCTGCTGCTGCTATTGTTGTTGTTGCTGCTACTGCTGCTGCTATTGTTGTTGCTACTGCTGTTACTTCTACTCCTACTGTTCCTTCTACTACTCCTACAGCTTTTGTTGTTGCTGCTACTGTTGTTGTTGTTGCTGCTGCTCCTGCTGTTGCTTCTACTGTTACTGCTACTGCACCTACTGCTGCTGCTTACCCTAATGATTTTAAAACCCTGTACCTAATGACCCGAAAAAGATCCTGTAATAAAATGATCTTAATGATCTATGTAACTTATCACCATAATCCTAAACCCCAGATCCTTATTCCTCAAGGATCTGAGAAAGGTATTTCTCTTAATTAAAAAAAAAAAAAAATCCCTCCCTTTACGTAAATTATCTGAGAATGGTATCCCCCTGAGACCCCAGACTTGGAATCCCCTGAGACCCAAAGACTTGGAATCCCCCTGAGACCCCAGACTTGGAATCCCCCTGAGACCCCAGACTTGAGCCTTGTGTTTCTATGAATCAAGAAATATATCCCTGTAACTGAACACTGCAGCTCCCTATATCTCAAAGTTACGAGAAAAGTGTATCCCTCACACGGAACCCACCTCTATCTCAGTGCTCCGAGAAGTTCGTACCAGTAACCCAGAAATCCAGCTCTTTCTACCTTGTGCTTATAAACATTACCTAATAAAAAATTACCAAAATATTCGAAAACTCTGACAGATCTTCAGAAAATATTGTTGATTTATATAAATCAACATCAAGTAATAATTTCTAGTGAAAAAATTATAAAAGTTAGTTTTTTAGGTAACAATAGAGTTGATTTATGATGTTTGGAGATATAGAATAACGATATTCTTAGTAGTGAAGAAACACTGAGGTAGAACATGTTTTGTTATTTCATACTTTATGGTTTAAATGCATTGCTAACAGTGAGAACATCAGTATGGAAGACAATATGATTTAGATTAAAAGATTTGCAGTTGATAAATTGGGCTTTAATATTACTAATCTGAGCAGGGTTTAGGTCGGATTTAGGAGCACATGAACTGTTTTTACTGAAGCCGGTGACTGAAAGGAGTTTATGTTTTAAGGTCCTTTATATGCATGGATGTCCTATATATTTTGAGTCAAACACATGGTATATCAAAGAGATAATTGTTTCGTGTATTGAGTCTGTGTTTAGTTGCAGTTCTCCAGAAAGAGTCGGAAGGTTGGGTTGAGGTACTCACTAAGTATCCTGTACATATTATGTGCTCGGTAGTATGTGTGGATGTGTTGTATACAAAGTAAATTGAAACTTTTATGGTCATAAACATATGGTCATAAACATCACCACATGATCATAAACACCACCACATGATGAAAAACACAACCACATGGTCATAAACACCACCACATGATCATAAACACTACAACATGATCATAAACACTACCACATGATCATAAACACTACCACATGATCATAAACACTACCATATTATCATAAACACTACCACATGATCATAAACACTACCACATGATCATAAACACTACCACATGATCATAAACACTACCACATTATCATAAACACTATCACATGATCATAAACACTACCACATGATCATAAACACTACCACATGATCATAAACACTACTACATGATCATAAACACTACAACATGATCATAAACACTACCACATTATCATAAACACTACCACATGGTCATAAACACTACCACATGATCATAAACACTACAACATGATCATAAACACTACCACATGATCATAAACACTACCACATTATCATAAACACTATCACATGATCATAAACACTACCACATTATCATAAACACTATCACATGATCATAAACACTACCACATGATCATAAACACTACCACATGATCATAAACACTACCACATGATCATAAACACTACCACATGATCATAAACACTACCACATGATCATAAACACTACAACATGATCATAAACACTACCACATGATCATAAACACTACAACATGATCATAAACACTACCACATGATCATAAACACTACAACATGATCATAAACACTACCACATGATCATAAACACTCCCACATGATCATAAACACTACCACATGATCATAACCACTACCACATGGTCATAAACACTACCACATGATCATAAACACTACCACATGATCATAAACACTACCACATGATCATAAACACTACCACATGATCATAAACACTGCCACATGACCATAACCACTACCACATGGTCATAAACACTACAACATGATCATAAACACTACCACATGATCATAAACACTACCACATGATCATAAACACTACCACATGATCATAAACACTACCACATGATCATAAACACTACCACATGATCATAAACACTACCACATGATCATAAACACTACCACATGATCATAAACACTACAATATGATCATAAACACTACCACATAATCATAAACACTACCACATAATCATAAACACTACAACATGATCATAAACACTGCCACATGACCATAACCACTACCACATGTTCATAAACACTACCACATGATCATAACCACTACCACATGATCATAAACACTACCACATGATCATAAACACTACAACATCATCATAAACACTACCACAAGATCATAAACATTACAACACGATCATAAACACTACCACATGATCATAACCACTACCACATGGTCATAAACACTACCACATGATCATAAACACTACAACATGATCATGAACACTACTACATGATCATAAACACTACCACATGATCATAAACACTACAACATGATCATAAACACTTCCACATGATCATAAACACTACCACATGGTCATTAACACTGCCACATGACCATAACCACTACCACATGGTCATAAACACTACCACATGATCATAAACACTACCACATGATCATAAACACTACCACATGATCATAAACACTACCACATGGTCATAAACACTACCACATGATCATAAACACTACAACATCATCATAAACACTACCACATGATCATAAACATTACAACATGATCATAAACACTACCATATGACCATAACCACTACCACATGGTCATAAACACTACCACATGATCATAAATACTACCACATGAACATAAACACTACAACATGATCATGAACACTACTACATGATCATAAACACTACCACATGATCATAAACACTACCACATGATCATAAACACTACAACATGGTCATAAACACCATTATATGATCATAAACACTACCACATGATGATAAACAAAACCACATGATCATAAACACTACTACATGGTGAT
This sequence comes from Cherax destructor, assembly GCA_009830355.1. Lineage (NCBI taxonomy): Eukaryota > Metazoa > Arthropoda > Malacostraca > Decapoda > Parastacidae > Cherax > Cherax destructor. Next base: position 3,516 of record WNWK01057252.1, read on the forward strand.
AAACACTACCACATGATCATAACCGCTACCACTTGATCATCAACACTACCACATGATGATAAAGGTAAAGGTAGGGAAGTTTTCATTGAATTTATGGATTTAGAAAAGGCATATGTGGATAGGGGAGCAATGTGCCAGATGTTGCAAGTGTTTGGAATAGGTAGTAAGTTACTGAAGGCTGTAAAAAGTTTTTGTGAGGATAGTGAGGCTCAGGTGTGTAGGAGAGAGGGAGATTACTTCCCGGTAAAAGTAGGTCTTAGACAGGGATGTGTAATGTCACTATGGTTGTTTAATATATTTATAGATGGGGTTGTAAAAGAAGTAAATGCTAGGGTGTCGGGGAGAGGGGTGGGATTAAATTATGGGGAATCAAATACAAAATGGGAGTTGACACAGTTACTTTTTGCTGATGATACTGTGCTTATTGGAGATTCTAAAGAAAAGTTGCAAAGGTTAATGGGTTTATGAAGGATGAGTTTAACCATAGAACTGATGAAGGAAAAAAGGCGAGTGGTGCGTTGAGGTATCTGTGGAGACAAAAAACGTTATGCATGGAGGCAAAGAGGAGAATGTATGCAAGTATAGTGGTACCAACCCTCTTATATAGGTGTGAAGCTTCGGTTGTAAATGATGCAGCGAGGAAGCGGCTGGAGGCAGTGGAGATGTCCTGTCTAAGGGCAACGTGTGGTATAAATATTATGCAGAGAATTCAGAGTGTGGAAATTAAGAGGAGGTGTGGAGTTACTAAAAGTATTAGTCAGAGGGCTGAAGAAGGGTTGTTGAGGTGGTTTGGTCATTTAGAAAGAATGGATCAAAGTAGAATGACTTGGAGAGCGTATAAATCTGTAGGGGAAGGAAGGCGGGGTAGGAGTCGTCCTCGAAAAGATTGGAGGGAGGGGGTAAAGGAGGTTTTTTTTTGGGCGAGGGGTTTGGACTTCCATCAAGTGTGCGTGAGAGTATTAGATAGGAGTGAATGGAGACGAATGGTTTTTGGGACCTGATGAGCTGTTGGAGTGTGAGCAGGGTAATTTTGTGAAGGGATTCAGAGAAACCGGTTAGCCAGACTTGAGTCCTGGAAATGGAAAGTACTTTAAAGGAGGGGTTTGGGATATTGGCAGTTTGGAGGGACTTCTAAATTGTCATATCTGAGCGCCTCTGCAAAGACAGTGATTATGTATGAGTGAGGTGAAAGTGCTGAATGTTGATGAAAGTATTTTTCTGGGGGGATTTTCTTTCTTTTTGGGTCACCCTGCCTCGGTGGGAGACGACCGACGTGTTTGAATACTCGGCGCATCAATTCTTCTCACCGAATTAACAACTTTCCTCAACAATTGCCGGGCTGGGCAAATCCCAGAAGAAATTAAACCTTTCATTTTTGGAGCCTCATTATGCGCTTTGAAGAAGAAGGATGGGGGAATCAGACCCATTGCTGTTGGTAACACAATCGCCGTCTAGTTGCCAAAGCAGCAATAAGAAACATTCGCCTAGAAGCTGCCAGTTTACTCAAGCCACACCAACTGGGCTTTGGTGTCTCTCAAGGCAGTGAAGCCGCAGCTCATGCAGCAAGGGCCTACATCAAGAATCTACCAGAAGACAAGGCCGTAGTCAAACTTGACTTTAGAAATGCCTTTAATATGGTGAAGAGAGATGTGGTCTTGCCAGCCGTTTGGGATCGGTTCCCCAGTCTTTTTCCCTTCATTTCAGCTGCCTACAGCAAAGCCTCAACTATTTTGTTTGGTGAACATGAAATTCCCTCATCAGAGGGTGTTCAGCAGGGTGATCCACTCACTCCACTTCTCTTCTGTTTGGCAGTAAGAGAACTTCCAGCCTACGCAACGAGCTCAACATCTGGTTCATGGATGATGGCAGGTACCAGATGAGTGAAGACACAGGGAGAAGCCTTTGGACTCATCCTCAATCCCTCCAATTGTGAAATCATCACAACGAACTAGGAAATAATCAATGCTGTGCGAACAATCCTCCCGGAAGTCTCTACTACCACTCCATCCAACAGGGCATCATGGGCATCAAGATCTCTTATTCTCTCCTCCATTCTCTTCAGGTCATTCACTTTGTCCTTGAGGACCGTGTTGATGGCCTGGTGACCCTGGTGAAGCAGGAGATCTTGATGCCCATGATGCCCTGTATCTCCTCACAAGGTGTCTTACTATGCCAAGACTCACTTCTTGAGGTGCACACCCTCTTTTGTCAACCCAACACTTGACGAGTATAACTCACACCTGACATCAACCTTTAAGAGGATCGGCAATGGGAGCAGGCAACCCTCCCAGTGCGACTGAAAGGTATAGGGGTGCGCAAAGCATCGCAAGTAGCTTTACCTGCATTTCTGTCGTCGTGTTTGGCCTCCTGTGGATTAGTCAAGAAGATTGTCCCCAAACGCTTGAGAGGTGTGGTGGGAGCTCAAGACACAAGATTCATTGAAGCAGCCGTGCGGTGGGACACCCTTGCAGACTCCTCCAGTAGACCAGCTCCTCCCAACGAACACAAACAGTCCCACTGGGACAAACCGATCATGGAAAAAATTGCAAACACAATGCTCACCAACGCTTCAAGAAAGGACAAAGCTCGTCTCCTTGCGGAGAAGGCACCATACTATGGAGATTTCCTTCTAGCTGTTCCCAATTCATCCTTGGGCACTCGACTCGACCCACAGGCCATTCGGATTGGTGTTTCTCTTAGTCTAGCCGTCCCTATACTCACTGAACATAGGTGTATGTACGGCAGGGCGACGGCTGATGAATTTGGACTTCATGGTCTCGTGTGTCACATATCAGAAGTGAAGTATGCTAGACTTGAGGAGGTCAACGACATCATAAAGAGAAGCCTCGCCAAAGCCCGTTGCCCAGCTCAACGGGAACCCCAAGTGCAGAGGTCTGATGGAAGCCAAAAGCGTCCTGATGGAGCTACTATGCTACCCTGGAAGGATGGTAAGCAGATTGCTTGGGACAACAACTGTGCTTCCACAATGGCAGACACCTACTTGCCATACTCCGTAGCCAAAGGGGGTGGAGGTGCCAGCCACAGAGAGGCCCAGAAGACCCGCAAAAATGAAGGCCTTCCCCCTTGCTATAACTTCATCCCAATAGGGTCAGAGACCTTTGGAGCATGGGGCAAGTGAGCTCTAAAGTTTCTCAAAGAGTTGGGTGAAGAACACATCATTGAAACAAAGGACCACAAGGCGGCCAGCTTCCTCTTTGAGAGACTCAGTGTTGCGATCCCGAGGAGAAATGCCTGCAGCATTCTGGGCACGTGACCCACTGCCGGGGAGCTGGACGAAGTATTTGAGATGTAGTTCTGAGTTGTTATATATGTTGTTTTACTTCCTATTGTATTCTTGTCAATGTATTTTGTCAATGTATTTTGTCTTTAAATAAAGTTCATAGAAAATATAGGGGTGGTAGGAGAAAATTTTCAAACAGCTTCAGGGAGAACTTTGAGTTTTCCCTGTAGCAAGTTTATTCTTTTCTCTGATTATGAGGGTCCCCAAGACAGTTACAGAGGTGGTACCTCCTTATATATATATATATATATATATATATATATATATATATATATATATATATATATATATATATATATATATATATATCATTAACGGAACTGAGGCTTTACCAGGACTCGACCCTGCGTTCCCATGCCCAGCCCTGTGTGAGCTGAAGAAAGTATGCCTCACTCTCTTCGCTGGACTTCCATCCTTAAACACCAGGCCCTCAGCAGTACTGAGCATGCCATCCAGGTGCAAGGATATTCGTGGTTGTGGAGGCTCAGAGACTAATTTGAGCCTTATAAGAAACTGAACCTATGGAGCTGATATTTTGTCTAACTTCATTACCTGGTTTGTGCGTTTTTATGTATGGATTTATATGTATGGACAAACCAGGTAATCTAGTTAGATAAATTAGCTCCATAGGTTCAAATTCTTATAAATTATCTAAATGGCATGTTGATATTTTGAGCCCAATTGTTGGAAAAATTTGTAACTTTAATGTTAAAATCAACATAAATTTAGTGGATAAATTAAGCACATTGACTGACTTAAATGATTTCAATATGGTTAGTTTTGATGTTACTTCCTTGTTTACAAAAGTTCCAGTTGATGATTTACTATGTTTTGTATCTGAAGAACTTGTTAATTATGATTTACCAATGCCTGTTCCTCAATCATTAAAATTTGTATTGTTGATGCAAAACTTGTATTTAATGATGATTTTTACATTCAGAAGTTTGGTATGACAATGGGAAATCCTCTTTCACCTGTTTTTAGTAATTTATACATAATTTTTTGTTTTATGCCTAAGAATGTAGATATAAATTCTATAAATTTTACTGATGAGTTCGTAGTAAATAACTCATTGCCTTTCCTAGATGTTTTAATTAGGAAGGGTAACAATGATTTTAAATTTAAAATTTACCGAAAACCTACAAATAACTGTTCCTATGTACACTGATATTCTTCACATCAAGATGGAGTTAAACTATTGGTTTTCTCAACAATGTGTTTGAGAGCTTTACGTATTTGTAGTCCAGAGTTCATGGATGAAGAAATCTCCAAAATTTATAAAATAGCTAATGATTTAAAATACCCAACAAACGTAATTGATAAATCTTTTAAAATAGCTAGAAATACTTTTTACAATCCACAAAGGGACAACCAACCTTATTCAACCTATAAATGTTTTGGTTCTCCCTTACCATGAAAACTTACTTGATATGCCTTCCCTTCTTAAGATTTTAATGTCAAAGTTGTATAAAAATCTTGATACAATAAAAAATACTTATGATAAAAAATTCCCCCCAAAATGCTGACGGATGTGTTTATAAGATTCCTTGTAAAATATGCGATAAAGTTTATTACGATCAAAGTAAAAGTCTTGAACTAAGATTAAAACAACTTAAATATAGCATTAAAACTGGACATGATTCTAATGCTCTATTTATTCATGTGAGATATTTTAACCATCCAATTGATTTTCAAAAGGCTGAGAAAGTTGTATCAAGCAAATCCATGGTCAACAGGAATATAATAGAATCATGTTTCATAAAAAGCAGTTTTGAAAATAATATGTATATTTCTTTTGGTTGATATAAACTGGATTCATTTAAAATTAATAAAAATTGGGAAGAATTTAATAATATAAAGTATAAGGTGTGTTTCACAGAGTCGGGTGAGGTGTAGTCTTGTTGTGGTGATGTGATTGTGAGGTGTAGTCTTGTTGTGGTGATGTGATTGTGAGGTGTAGTCTTGTTGTGGTGATGTGATTTTTAGGTGTAGTCTTCCACCTTTCTATGCTTTCCTGATGTTTTAGTTTTTATAGTTCCTTAATAATGTGAGAAGTTACGATATCGCTTGGAATTTCGCAATATTTTCCCATAATTTGCTAAAATGTCCCGTAGCACTCATCACACACACACACGTCCGGAGTTCGAATCTCCTCCGGTACGGCTGGAAAAAAACATTAGGGATGTGTTATCAAAAGACACCTGCTGTCCCTGTTAACTCATCAGTGTAAAATGAGTACCTGGATTAGTTGACTGGTGTGGGTTGCATTCTGGGACAAAACTGACCTAATATGCCCGAAATGGTCTGCATAACAAGCGGCTTTGTATATAGTAGTATACTGAATGATGTCAGCTAGGCCTGGTACCATGTACATGTACTTGTAGTAAATAAATAAATTATTATTATTAATATTATTATTGTTATTATTATTATTATTGTTGTTGATTATTATTATTATTATTATTATTATTATTATTATTATTATTATTATTATTATTATTATTATTATTACCACGTCGCAGTTTCTTTCATACACCTCCCAGATCTTGAGACAAATATGTCCTGAATAACCTTGTTCTGTGAATCGATGCATAAAACACACAGGTGAAATATCCGGATTCTCGCTATAACTACTGACCCCAGGCAGAAAATACCGATGTTGTTTATATAACAAAAAATATCAACAATTGGATATTACAGTGCAATTTTTCTCAAGGTAAAACTGCGTTGTCTTCAACAGCTTGCAAGAGCCATAAAAATTGCGTTGATAACGCAAGGTGACACCAATTCTAACTCCAATTTTGGATAAGATAAATAGGTAATACGTGTTTGTGTGTTATTAAATAGTTAAGTAACTGGAGGTGAGCTCCAGTTCAAGGGTGTGTGACTAACACTCTGAACTAACAAGCTCAATTAAAAATACTTCATAAATAAATTTATGACTCACATTTTAAATAGGAAATTTAAGAGGACACATTAATTCCTTCAGGATCATTATAAAGTCATAGTTAAGAGAAAAAAATAAGAAAGTAGAATATTTAACAAAAGAAGAGGGAAAAAATAAAACGACAGGTGAATTGGAGAAAATTTCAGAAAATAGGTCACGTGTAGTCAGTTAAAAGACTGACTACACCTGACAAGTGAAAAGAGGACCAAGGTCAGGTCAAGTCACATGTATTGTGATTAAAACATTTGACAATGTACTACTGAGAAAGGCAACCATCAAGAGATATAAAACCGACACAGAATAATATTACAATTATTGTGGATAAGCTACGACTTAACAAGTCATAAGATCCGACTATATATAAATAATAACAAGCGTCATCACTTAATTTCATACACTAACTTTTCAATACTTCTACATCCATAATAAGAAATAACATTTGAGTAATTAATAAGCAGTATGCCTTCTTGCTCAGGCTAAACATTAAATACTGCAGTATGCCTTCCTGCTCAGGCTTAACATTAAATTCTGTAGTATACCTTCTTGCTCAGGTTTAACAGGAAATACTGCAGTATGCCTTCTTGTTCAAGCTTAACATTAAATACTGCAGTATGCCTTCTTGCTCAAGCTTAACATTAAATATATCAGTATGCCTTCTTGCTCAGGCTTAACAATAAATTATGTAGTATGCCTTCTTGCTCAAGCTTAACAAGAAATACTGCAGTATGCCTTCTTGCTCAGGCTTAACATTAAATACTGCAGTATGCCTTCTCGCTCAGGTTTAACATTAAATACTGTAGTATCCCTTCTTGCTCAAGCTTAACAGGAAATACTGCAGTATGCCTTCTTGCTCAAGCTGGTCGATCACCATGCCCAGCCCTTCTAGGGCAGGGTAGGTGCCAAGGCTGGAGCTTGCTACCATCTGCGGCTCGCAAGCCTGCCCTTCCCGTCAGCCTCCTTGGGGCGGGGAAGGTGGCAGACCAAAGGGGCCTAGCAACTATCTACCTACGTGCTTGTGGGCGAATAT
>WNWK01057253.1:0-10789 GCA_009830355.1 Cherax destructor
GGAGAGAATTTTTCTCGAGCTAATATCAACATGGGAGCAGCATAAAATTAAGGACCTAATATGGGGGAAAACATCTTTCCCCCGGTTTCTCACATTAGCACCATATTGGGGTTGTTTAAAAGTTTTAAGAGCATTTAGTCTTTTTTTGCATTTTTATTTATTTGGGGGTATAGTTTTTTTGGAAAAGGATAACTAACCAAGATATCAAAAAGTTTTAAGAAAGAAATTTTTTCCCCCCTCAAAAAGATGGGGGGGGTCCCTTTGTTGTTAATATTCTTTTTTTTAAAAGAATTATGAGGCCTATGATTACAAATTGCTTGAACTTCATTAAAAAAAAACTCATTTTTTTATCCCCTGTTGTATGGATCTGATGTCATCAGCATATTAGGGCTATATTTTTGGGGTGGGGAGGTGAGTTTGGGGGAGGGCATTAATGAAAAAAAGCAGGGGACTGAGAACCCCCCGGGGTTTACCTAGGACATTTTTTAGTTCCCTTAAAAACCTTGGTAGAGGACAGAGGACCTTTTTTGAATATCCTATTACCCAGCAGAGTGGGTACCAAATATTCATTTTTAGTTCATGTAGATAACATTTCCCTGTTGGGTTTTCAAATGCTTTTTTTAGATAAAGAAATGTGGAAAAAACTAGTAGAGGGTGAGGGAGAAAGGTGGAATAAAACTGCACACTTTACCTTTAAAAAAACCCCCTGGGGGGGGGAGAGGGGTTGATCTATAGAAAGTCTTTTAATATCATTTTTTCAAAAATTTTACAAAAAGCTAGTTAAGGAGATCGGTCTAAATGTATCAGGCTGTTGGGGCTTGGGGATGGGCACAATAGATATTGGCCCAGGGAGGAAGAACCCTTTTTAATGAATTGGTATTATACAGTGCCAAAAAAGGATTATTAGGCATCCTTTTAAAGTTCTAAATATCATAGGTTTTCCCCAAAATTTTTGGGTTTTGGGGGACTGTTTCCGTCTGCACTGGACGCACATTTTTCTCAGGGTTTTTTGGGGGAAAAGGGGTGTTCCACCTTTTTGGGGTTCCCCCGAGGAAATTTTTTAAATGTCCAGTCTATCAACGAGCCGCAGTTTTTTACCTTCGACGTCATTACCACTTAAAACCCCTTTTCTTTATTTTTCCCTCTTTTTATTGATGGCCCCACCTTGCACAGACCCCCCTTTTTTTTTTTAAGCAACAGATTTATACAAAACCCTTTGGGATTATAGTATTTCCCTTTTTAAATTTAAATGACCCCCTCCCCCCTGCGGGGTATAGCCCTTTTGGGGATTTACCCCAGTTTTAATTGTAAAATTATGATCTTTAACCCTTTGGGGCCAAATCTAAATCCCCCCAATTTTCCCCCCTCTCTCCTTTTTGGTCTTTTTTTTGGGGGGAAAATCCCCCCTTTAATTTTTATTTCCAAAGGGGGGAAAAATGGATTATCAGCCCATTCTAACTTCGACTTTAGTAGTGTGGAAAAGGGAAAATTATTTTGAGCATGCTGGGGGGGCCCCCCAGTGACATTGCATGAGACTGCGAATGCCCCCGGGATGACAAGTTTTCTGGAGATTGTTTTCAGCTCGGGGGGGGGTAGTCATTCATGTAGAACTAAATTTCTGATGGCCTAGGGCTTCGGGGGGGCCCCTCCGGGTGCCAGGTGGTTAAAAGGCAGTTTCCAGAGGAATCAGCACTTAAAACTTTAAAACTGAGGTTGATAGTTTTTTTTGGGGGGGGACATGGTTTATTTTCATTTGTCCTTTTGGGGGTGCCCCTTTTTTTATTTAAAAAAAAAGTTAATTGGGGACCAAAAAAAAGGTTTTTTCCCCCCCTTTTTTTTTAATTTAAAAACCCCCTTTAAAAAACCCTGGGTAGCCTTGGGGCCCTTTCCCCAAAACCCAGAATTAATTTTGGGCAACCACTGATGCCCTGAACTTTTACCCCTGTTCAACCTGACCCCTTTTGGTACCCGTGACCTGACCCCTCACTTTACCCCCCCATGAACCCAGCTTTCCGGGTTTTTTCCCCAATGCGCCCAACCGAATGCCAAAAAAATTAAAAGGGGGATGAATTTTGTCATTTGGGGGTCCAGGGGCAGAACGGGGATGGCTCTCCCCCCAAAAAAAACAGACAACTGTGCACTGAAAAACTATCTTCCCCCACTCTTTAAGATTGGGCCATCTGAAAAAATTTTTTTACAGAATATAAATTTCAGAGGGCAAAATTCTTCACTCCCACTAAAAAAGGGGTTTTAAAAAAATGGACAAGGAATTTTGTTTTTCTACCCCTTTTAAAAATCTTTTTTTTTCCCTTTTTTTTAAAAAAAAAAGGGTTTCATCAAAAGGAAAAAAAACCAACTAGGCTGAGAAGGCACCCATATGCCATTTTAAAAAAACTTTTTTGGAAGCTGGCCTCCCCCCCTCCCTTTTTTATTCCACAAACCAGTCTTCCACAGATTGTCTACCAATAATTTTTCAGCAGCTTTGGGAAAATTTCTGGCAACAGTGTTGGCCCGGGGGTTAAATAACTGTTTTCCATTAAACCCACTGTTGATGTAAAAGGGGGACTATCCTCGCATGAAAATGAATCAGAAACACAACCAAAAAAGGGGACCTCAAGGAGAGAGACTAAAACACCCTCTCCCCAAAACTGTCAATCAAAAAATTAATAAACTATCCTATTAACACAAATGAACTTGTTTTCCCCCCCCCTCCCCCCTGCAGCCCTACTTTTTAAAAAGATTTTATGAAACACTGACCTTTTTAAAAAGGTTTATTTTGCACATCTAACCCCCTTTAAAAAAACCACCCCTTTTCCAAAAATTTTTTTGAATACTACTGCAGTGCTGTGTGCCATCCCCCCAAATTTTTTGGAAAGGGTAGCCAACCCCGCTAGCACATGTGGAACTACTGATTTGTTTACCACCCATTCCCATCATCCACTTGAATTTTGGGGTAAAATGTCCTCCTCCCAAAACACACATCTCCAACAGTCAGACGGACGCTAAAATTTTTTCCCCCCCCAAGCTGGAGATGGGGGCAGTTTTTCAGGACCCCCCCACAATGAATGATGAGGTAGTCATGTCCAGGCACCAACAAAGAGCACTGTTTTAAACCCCCAAATACATTTTAAAAGGGTTTTAGGGGTTAAAAAAAAAAACTAAGTCAGGTGAGCCCCTCTGGAGAGGCATTTGATTCGCCAAACCCTTTTTCAAATTATAAAAAAACTTGCGGGAAAAAAAATTAAAAATCTTGAACAGATGCTGACAAGCTTAATAAATATATGAGTCAAGAGGGGGCCCCTGAGTGGTTGATGATGTAAAAAAATGCATCAACAATCTGGGGGCCCCAATTTTAAGCTATTTTGGAGAAAAGCCAATGACTCTTGGCTTAAAAGTTGCCTTGGAACTTGCTGCCAATTTGCCGGAAAATGCTTAGAAATAAAGGTTTTGAAAAAAATTTTTAAAATTTTTTATTTGCTCTTAAGTGTCGGGCACACTGTAAAAAAAAGCATAATAAAAGTTTTTTTACCTTTTTATGAACAAGAGATTGTAATAACTCAATACAATGGATAGTTTAAATTTTTTTTTTCATGGAACATTGTTTATTAGGGGGCGGTTCCCTGACAATCATTTAGTGCAACCAAGAATATTGATGTCATCTGTTTGCAGGAATAAACTGAAAGAAACCCCCTCCACCAAAGCTGTCTGGTTTTTAAACATAACTTAAGGGTCAACCAACTGTTGTGTGATGTATGGGGGGAAAAAAACTTGCCACATTCACTCCTTCCCTGCAGAGTCGAAAAAACATGCAGTATGGGGGTTTGTCAGAGATATGCGGGCCCTTTTCCATAAACTTTTTTAAACCCCTTTTTCCTTTTAGCAAACCAGCCCCCCCTTTGATGTTTCCCCCCAGACCCATCAATAGTGAACCTACCCCCATACTTTGGGAGATTTTAATGCCAGACATAAGAATATTGGTGGGTCTAAAACAAACACCAATGGAACTAAAACTAGTCAAATTTCTAAATGAGCATGATAATGTTGGGGGTTTGGGGCACTATTGACCCCACTCCCTATATGGGGGCATACTAGATCTCCCCCTTTGGGGTTTAAAACCGTCATATACGATGCATGACTCTGTTTTTTTTTGGGGTGATCTTCCCCCCATTTTTTCCCCAAGACTCACAACTGTCAATCTTGATCATATAAAAAACAACCAAGGGCTAAATACAGAAGGAGGAAACTTATTCTAAACCCAGAACACAGAGAAAACTTTAAACCACTTGGATCAATGGTAAAAAAGATTATGGGCCCACTGGCACAAAAAAATTCAATGATGATCTAGTTATGGCTATTAAAACTGAAACTCACAGATCAAGTGGGCAAAAAAAAAACAAAACCCCTTCCCCACTAGAAATGAAAAAAAAAACCAATGTAAAATTATAATGCCCCCCCCCCCTACGCAATCTAACACATGCAGCTGGGGGGTTTTAAAAGCCCCCCGTAGTGTAGAACCCCCCCCCTTTTTTCTCAGAACATTCCAAGCTGCACTAACAAATGCAAGAAAAAAAGCAAAAACTTAGGCAACAGGAAGGGGAACAATTGTTAATGGTTTAAAAGGGGGCCCCCCCTTTAATTTTTGGGGATGGAAAGGTATAAATAAAATAAGGGGGAAAAAAAGACTGGCAATGTTGCTCACCCCTTTCCACTTAAAAAAACAAATGACCTCATAAATGACTGGTCCAAAATTCCAGGCATAAAAAACCCGCCATCTCAAAATTTGAAAAACTTAGGGGTGCTTCTGAAGAAAGGGGTTTTAACTGATTAATTTTATGAGCCAAAATATTGATGAAAAATGTTTTTGCCTCTTCACAGAGTATGAATTAGATAAGCATTAACCAAAGGTCAAATCAACTGCTCCTGGAGAGGATGGTATAACCTATGATATTCTCAGAATTTTTAAAGGGACGTGCCTAATAACCCTTTTTTTGGCACTGTATAATACCAGTTACATTGAGGAGTTCTTCCTACTTCCGGGGCCAAAGTCCCCCTTGGGGGCCACCCTAACCCCAACAGCCTGATACTTTTTTAAAAACCAAACTCCTTAACAAAAAGTCTTTGTAAATTTTTTTAAAAAAAAGATATTTTAACAGACTGTACTATAGAATCAGACACCAACTCTCCCCCCCCTTTTTGGGTTTATGAAAAGAAAAAGTGTGAAAAAATTTTTCTCCACCTTTTCCCTCACACACCTCTACTAGTTTTCCCCCAAATTTTTTGATCTAAAATCTGCATTTGATATCGCGAACAGAACTTTTTTTACTACATGAACTAGCCAAAATGAATATTGGGGTAGCCTACTCTGTTGGATAATAGGATACCTGTCAAACAGAGTATCCTCTTGGGCCCCCACCCAAAAGGGGGGCGAGTCCCCCAAAAAATGTCCCAGGGGGACCACAGGGGGGAGTTTTTAGTCCCATGCTATTTAATATTCTGATTAATGCCCTCCTAAATGCTCTACCTGCCTCACCCAAACATATGGGGGTAAGCTATGCTGATACATCATGATCCATACAACAGGGCATAAAAAAAAGAGTTCCCCTTTAAAGAAGTTCAAGCAATTTGTTTTCGACTAGGCCTCATAATATCTTCCCCAAAACAAAGATATTAACAAACAAACCCCCCCTCCCCACCCATCTATTTGCAGGGGTGAAAACATTAGTTACGTTAAAACTTACCCCCTATCTTGGTGTAGATGAAATTTCCAAATCTACTATAAAACCCCCAAATAAATAAAAAATGCAAAGATAGACTAAATGCTCTTAAAGCTGTTGCTGGATACAACCCCAAAGGTGCTAATGTGAGAATCGTGAGAATGATGTACAAAACCCCCCATTAGGGGCCTTAATTGATTATGGTTCCATGTTGATATTAGTCGAAAAATTCTCTCCAACCCTTTGAGTTTGCAAAAAAAAAACTCTCAAATTATTCTTGGCTGTCCCCCAAAAAAACAAAGGTTCTTAATATGAGGAAGGAGCTTGGAAATTCTAGTATCAATGATAGGATTGTTGAGATTAACACCGTACCCTTTTGGGGGTTTGATTGTTTTTAAAAAAAGAACCCGACACTGTCACAATAAACTTACTAAATGTCAGAAGTAAATACCACAGATTAAATGGATTGTGAAAAAAAGCAATTACATTAAGTTTTTCAACCTTTAAGGGAAATTTACTGTAAAAGGGCCAAAATTTCACCCCTCCATGGGAAAATGTGTTATTTAATATCACATACCTCCCAAATCCCTCCCAAAAAGCTCATTGCTAGTAATCCCTTTCCCTTAAAACACTTGTTAAAGCAACTTTTTCAAGAAGAAATTTATCGCCTAGCTGGTGTAATAAATTAAACTCCCAAAATATACACTGGGGTGGACTAAACAGGAGTCTTCTGGCAGGGGGTGCATCTGCCCCTGGTTGCCCCCTCCCCAGTTAAGAACAATAATTTTTTTGAACTAGGCATTTGGGAAATTAAAACTTGGGGGTTTTAAATGCAAACTGAATTGTTTGCAATTTATGGTTTTAAACAACTTGACACTGAGTTTTACTTTTATCATCATTACTGATTCTATGTCATCTTTAAGGCTCTTGACCCTATTGACTCCAAAAAGCATGCTCATTGGAGAAGCCAGGTATAGAAAAAACTCAAAAAATCCCCCGGGGAAAAAGGGTTTTGAAAGTTTTTAAAAAATTTGCTTTAAAAAGGAATTTTCCCCGCCAAAAAATTTTTTAAATTTTCTTCCTTCAAAAGAATTTTTTAAAGGGTTTATTTTTATTTGTAAAAAAAAGAAAAAAACCCAAATTTTAAAGGGGGGTAAAAAAATATAACCCCCGGTATGGTTGGTATCTTTTTGCATTAGGAATAAAATTAAAAGAGAAATAAATAATTTAAAGGGGAAAATGGATAAAATATAGGGGGGGAATTTCGGGGTTTGAAGCCTGGGGGTTAAGATCCTTTAACCCACCCTTATAATATTAACATTGAATGTAAAATTAGAGGGGGAAGTTTATGGAGCCCAACTTGCAATGTTTGAACAAAACTGACCCCCCCGGATTGGGGGTTGGTTAAATGGCCGGGCCTTTTTCCGGCTCAAGTACTAACAGCAAATTTGGGAAAAATAACAGGATTGAATGGATTTAAACCTAAATTCAAAATTATTGGGGGACCCGGCCCCTAATGGTCACTGGGGGCCCCTTGAACACCCCCATTGGGGGCTGGTTGGCCCCCTTTATTGGGAAAGGAATATTAGAAAATTTTTGAACAGGTTATAATAACCTATTGTGGACATTGGCCCCAAGGAATTAAAAACTTTTAGGTTGGTTTAAAGGATTTCCCTTAAAATTTAAGCCAAAAAATTTTATAAAATTTGCTTTAAAAATATTAAAGTAAAACTGTAGTATAAATCCCAAATTTAAATTTCCCCTGAAAAAAGTGCCTAATCTGGGGCCCCCCAAATGATGAAATTTCAGCCACAAAATTTGGGGGTTTTGTGGACAAAAAAACAAAATGTGAACAAGGACCTTTAAAATGATGTTTTTTTTAGTAAAAAGGGCCCCGGGTTAAAGTTTTTGGAATGGCCCTTTTTCCTTTTCCCGAAAAGTTCTGGAAAAACCTTTTTTAAGGAATTTTTCCAAAAAAACCCCAAATTTAACAAAATTTCAAATTATGTTTTATCCCAGGGGGATATTTGGTCCTTTAAAAAACTTAGGGCACTATGGGGGTTAAAATTGTTAATTTGCACTTATTAGGGGAAAATAGAGATAGACAATATAATAACCTATGTGACATGTCAAGAATCTTATTCATGAAATAAGATACCTGTTGTAACAGATAATTGAAATGTAGATATAAAACCCAAAAGTACAATTGTTAACCCCCTTTTGGGGGCCCCCTGCCTAATTTTTTTGTATCCTTTCTTTTTGGGTACCGTCCACAGGATGGATATGGGGGGGCACAAAAAATAACCACTTCGGGGGAAAAATCTAATCTGTGTGACCTGGGAAAAGGGTTTTTTTATTTATTTTTTAATTATAATTTAAATTTTCTAAAACCACATTTATAAGTCGTCATATTAAAAAATTACAAAGATATAATAAGTTTTAAAAAAAAAAAATTACAGGCTTTTCTTTCTTTTTAAATAAAGGGATTTACATTTTCTGATGCCACCAGTTATTTTCTTCTTTAACTTGTGGTCTCCATTTTTTTTCTAAGCATGACCCTTTCACTTTAATATAATTATTTAGTATTATAATCTAAATGCTAAACCCATAATGATCATACAGCACCTAGTAATAAGTCAAAATCAAGTTTAATTTAAAGAAAGTGTAACTACAATTCTTGTATCAAACTTACTTTGAAGGAGATATTCCCTAGAATGGATATGCCCCAAACACAGTATTTTGCAAGTTCAGTCATTTTACCTGTGCCCAACATTTTCTTCCTGAACGCAACAACCTTTCATATTCCCAAGTAGCCTTGATAAAAAGGGTTGTAGGATTTTTGGTTTTAATAATTTCACCTAAATTAAGGTTTGTCATTTAAAAAAACCACATCCACCAAACGTAACTTCACCTTTTTTTAATAATTTTTACTTCAACGGGTTAGAACTCTTTCATTATTTTATTTTTAATACAAAAAAACTACCCTAGCAGAAAAAATAGTCATTTCCTAGTGCAAATTGTTTGGTTTTTATAAAAACATTTGTTACAGCCAGCTTTGCAAATGCCAAAACAACGTATCTAGTCACCTGGTCCTGACAAATCACATTGAATTTTTTCAAATTCACCCTCATGCCCATTTATCTCATCAATTTGAACTGCTACCAACACTGGGTAATCATTCCCGGGGGTATTTGTGAATTTTCTTTTTAAACTGTATTTTTATATTAGGTTACATTAGTTTATGATACTTTTAATTAGGGTTAAAAAAGACTTTAGGGTTATTTGGGTATAAAAATTTACCAATAGTATTCATTTTTTTTTTTAAAGGAGAAGGTTTATATTTCTTTTTTAATTTTGACTTGGTGAAATTTGTAATAAAAGGGAAAATGGAACTAATCACTGGTTTGCTCCCCATAAACTCCAAACAATACAAAAAAACTCCACTGTATAACCAACTAAAACAAATGTTAAATTATAAAATTTTTCTGAACCACCCGAAGCTAACCCAACATCCCAGCATAATACTAAACAGCATCTTGAATCTTGAATCTTCTACCCCAACCTAATAAGGCTCAGCCAGAACAGGGTTTAACCTAACCTATCTAACCTCTGGGATGGGCTTTGCCCTCCCAGAATACCTGGCCAAAAAATCTGCCGAATCAGGCTGGTAAATTCCTTATACAAGTACCATCCGACTTCGACCCTGACATACGACCACTCGTACTTCAATTCTGGGGTATACAGTAGTAAAATTTTAGTAAAAAAATAACAAAGATACTATGTAGGTACTTTATATAGCAAGGTTTGACTATCCCCAAGTATGTTGGCAATTTTTTAGGCTTGACCTTCGTCCATTTGGCTTAGCCATTGGTGAATCAAATCTTTTAGTGGATTTTTTGTATCTTCTAGAAACTCCATCCCCCATTATAGGCCACTATTAATTCTCCCTCTTAACAGTGTGTGCCCTCTTTCCCCCTTTGGGGCCCCCTGTATCACGTCACAAAAAACCCCCCTGACTCATACCCCCCCACTGAGGGGACCCCGGGCCCGTGGTTCCTCCATATCCACCCCATCAGGATCCCTCATCTCCAACACCAGTGTGCCTAGTGCCCACTGAGACAACAGGGGAAACAATGATAAAAGTCATCCCTTCCCAGCAGTGCTCATTTTACCCTTCCCACCTACCATTATCGTGCCTCCCCCACCTGTGCCAGGGGCACTTTTTCCATTTCCCCAAATTGCTCTATTACTTTACAGTATTAAAAATCTGAAAAAAATTTTTTTATTTATAAAACCAAAAAAATTTTGTATCACAAAAAAAAAATTATATATATATATATATATATATATATATATATATATATATATATATATATATATATATATATATATATATATATATATTATATTAAATTAAAAAGGGATTGTATTTAGTTTTTGTATATATCAATATTGTCTTCAAATAATATATGTGATAGATATATTTAAACATTATTTCCCAAAAACCTTTTTTTGGCTCAGACCTTTTTTATTTATATTATATATATATTTTTTTTTTTAAAAATCCTCTAAAATGAGGCCTGGTACAGCCGGGCCGGGCGTTGGCCTGGAATTTTCTCCAGGTAAAAACCAGGTAATAAAAGATGATTTCACACCCCAAAAAATAGTAAAAAAAATTTATTCTTGGAAAAAATTGGGGGTGACCATCAAATTAAAAAAATTTTTGCATCATTTTTGGGTCTGCCAAGTACTATTGCCTCATATCCCCTTTCTCGTCATTTGATTACAATGGCTACAAAAACCTTTTAATAAACGTTTTATACAACAAATTATGAAAAAAGTATTGATTAATATTAACAATAAAATATATTATGTATAAAACCTAAAATAAATTGATGTGCCTTGTTTTCTCTTGGGAAAATTTTAATAGCTGTTTAAGTAATATTTGGGGCAGAATGTACTGGGTGCTAAATTATTAATATGGTGAAATCAATAGTTCCTCAGATTTACTTAATATGGTTGTGAATATAGACCCAATCTGGGATTTTTTTTAAACATTCCATGTTAAACCATTT
>WNWK01057254.1:0-10789 GCA_009830355.1 Cherax destructor
ATTTACATACAGAAAACAATGAGAAATCAAGTATAAAACAATAATAACATCACTTACCTTTATTGAAGACGCTTGTTGGTGTATGGAAGATGGGAGGAGGGGAGAGGATGACGTTACACTATTGTTTGGAAGGGGAATCCCCTTCCATAAAGACTTTAGGTACGAAGTCCTTATTCGGGATTACTTCCCTTCTTTGGTTTTTAATGCCACTAGGACCACCTTGAGTCACTGGACCCCTGTCGCTCAAAAAATTGTTCCAGAGAGCTCTGTTTCTGGCATCTCTTTTAAAATTTGCCGAAAATAGGACAAGACATTGTCATTGAACATGTCACAGACACGGTCTGCAACAGCTTTGTTAGGGTGATGTTCCTCCACAAATCTTTGCATTCTACTCCACATTGCACAAGTCTTCTTAATCTCTGAAGAAGGCACCTTCTTTCCCCTCTCTTCCTCCTCTGAAGCAATTTCCTCAGCTGTGCTCTGTTGCTGTTGCAGATGAAGGTCTTGCAGCTCTTCAGTGGTTAGCTCTTCACTGTGGTCCTCCACCAACTCTCCCATATCCTTGCCACTCACATCCAACTCCATGGAATTCCCCAAACCACAATAGATTCCACAACAGGCGTAGGGTTGTCAGGTGTGTGTGGGGAAGTACCCTGGCTGCTGTGTGTGGGGAAGTACCCTGGCTGGTGTGTGTGGGGACATACCCTGGCTGGTGTGTGGGGAAGTACCCTGTCTGGTGTGTGGGGAGGTACCCTGGCTGGTGTGTGGGGAAGTACCCTGGCTGGTGTGTGTGGGAAAGTACCCTGGCTGGTGTGTGTGGGGAAGTACCCTGAAGTACACTGACTCTTAATGGTATGTGGGGCACCATGGTGTGCGCACGGATGCTGGGAGGCCGCTCGGACGCGTTCTGTACGATCGACGAATTGGGAGGCAAATCACAAAATGCGTGGCTATATTTTGACGAAAAAAGTTGCCGAAAGGCAAAATTCACGAAACGTGAGACTCAGAAAACTCGGGGGTCCACTGTGTATGCGGGGCCCTACAGTAGTCTGGACCCTAACCTGCTGTATATGCAGGGCCCTACAGTAGCCCGGAACCTAACCTGCTGTATAAGCGGGGCTCTACAGTAGCCTGGACCCTAACCTCCTGTATTCAACATTTGTATCATCTGACTGATGGAATACTGCAAGAAAATGTGCATTTTTTTGTTGTTATTTTTATGATGTGTGTGTTTCCAGGTTGTCAGGTAATCGCCTGCAGCTGATACAACCACAGCTTTTCCTCAATAACACCAAACTTGTGGAGCTGGAGCTGCACGACAACTTGTGGGAGTGTGACTGTCGACTGAAGGATCTTGTCAACTGGGTGAAGAGCAGAGCTCTTCTTCAGGTATCTCCTTACTTTTTTCATGTAATTTTTTAAAATAATGCTTATAACATTGTTATTTTTATTAACACATTAGCCGTTTCCTACCAAGGCAGGTGGCCAGAAAAACACACTTATCGCAGTCAGAAAAAAAGCCACAGGAAGGCGATATTTCTATTGAGAATGAATTAAAAAAAATTCCTAAGTGAAGCTGGCCTATCAGAGTCAGAATAAAATGCAGTTTGCACCCACCTTCCACAAGCAGTGTTATCAAACCCCAAGTTATATATCCAATTTTCTCTAAAAAACAACCTAGTTTTTATATTTCTTATGTCATTTTGACAACTGTGAACTGTCTAAGTTATTCAAACACTACGCTGTAGTTTATATTCTTGTTAGACATGTCAAGATCACCTTTTTGTTTACTTTAAAAGGTATACAATTTAATTTTTTTGTAATTGTAACTACCTTTTTACTGTTCTTTAATAGTACAGTGGTACCCCGAGTTTAGTACTTTATTCGTTCCAGAATGCTGTTCAAGTGCCGTTACTGAATGAATTTGTTCCCATAAGGAATAATGTAAATTAGATTACAGTGGTCCCTTGGTTTTCGATTTTATTCCATTCCAGATGGATCGGCTAAAACCAAAATCGGCGAAAACCAAAACTATTTTCCCCATAAGAAATAATGGAAATTCAATTAATCCGTTCCAAAAACCCAGAAGTTTGGAAATTTTTTTTTTTTGGGGGCCTTGAAGATAGATTTACATGCACAAATGAATGAACTCTATGTGGCACTTACCTTTATTGAAGACTGATGTTGCTGGATGGAAGAGAGGGAAGAGGGGAGAGGGAAGAGACTCCTATTTTTGGAAGGGGAATCCCCTTCCATAAGGAATTTAGGTACCATGTCCTTATCTGGGGTCACTTCCCTGCATGCCTGCTACACTCCCTCCCTGCCTGCTACACTCCCTCCCTGCCTGCTACACTCCCTCCCTGCCTCCCTCCCTGCCTCTCCCTCCTGCCTGCTACACTCCCTCCCTGCCTGCTACACTCCCTCCCTGCCTACTACACTCCCTCCCTGCCTACTACACTCCCTCCCTGCCTGCTACACTCCCTGCATACTTGCTACACTCCCTGCATACTTGCTACACTATCTGCATACATGCTACACTCCCTGCATTCATGCTACACTCCCTGCATTCATGCTACACTCCCTGCATACATGTTACACTCCCTGCATACCTGCTACACTCCCTGCATACATGCTACACTCCCTGCATACATGCTACACTATCTGCATACATGCTACACTCCCTGCATACCTGCTACACTCCCTGCATACACTCTGCTACTACCCTGCATACATGCTACACTCCTGCATACATGCTACACTCCCTGCATACATGCTACACTCCCTGCATACTGCTACACTCCCTGCATACATGCTACACTCCATGCATACCTGCTACACTCCCTGCATACATGCTACACTCCCTGCATACCTGCTACACTCCCTGCATACCTGCTACACTCCCTGCATACATGCTACACTCCCTGCATACCTGCTACACTCCTGCATACCTGCTACACTCCCTGCATACATGCTACACTCCCTGCATACCTGCTACACTCCTTGCATACATGTACACTCCCTGCATACCTGCTACACTCCCTGCATACTGCTACACTCCCTGCATACATGCTACATTCCTGCATACATGCTACATTCCCTGCATACCTGCTACACTCCTGCATACATGCTACACTCCCTGCATACCTGCTACACTCCCTGCATACCTGCTACACTCACTGCATACATGCAACACTCCTTGCATACATGCTACACTCCCTGCATACATGCTACACTCCCTGCATACATGCTACACTCCCTGCATACATGCTACACTCCTGCATACCTGCTACACTCCCTGCATACCTGCTACACTCCCTGCATACATGCTACACTCCCTGCATACCTGCTACACTCCCTGCATACCTGCTACATTCCCTGCATACATGCTACATTCCCTGCATACATGCTACACTCCCTGCATACATGCTACACTCCTGCATACATGCTACACTCCTGCATACATGTACACTCCCTGCATACATGCTACACTCCTGCATACATGCTACACTCCTGCATACATGCTACACTCCTGCATACCTGCTACACTCCTGCATACATGCTACACTCCCTGCATACCTTCTACACTCCCTGCATGCCTGCTACACTCCCTGCATACCTTCTACACTCCCTGCATGCCTGCTACACTCCCTGCATACCTGCTACACTCCCTGCATACCTGCTACACTCCTGCATACATGCTCCACTCCCTGCATACATGCTACACTCCCTGCATACATGCTACACTCCCTGCATACCTGCTACACTCCCTGCATACCTGCTACACTCCCTGCATACATGCTACACTCCCTGCATACCTGCTACATAAGTCACTCTGTCTGACTTTTTTGGGTTATCCTAGGTTCTCTACACATATGCTGCTATGTATGATAATGTATGTAAATGTATTTGTGTATACCTGAATAAACTTACTTACTTACACTCCCTGCATACATGCTACACTCCCTGCATATCTGCTACACTCCCTGCATATCTGCTACACTCCCTGCATACATGCTACACTCCCTGCATACCTGCTACACTCCCTGCATACATGTTACACTCCCTGCATACCTGCTACACTCCCTGCATACCTGCTACACTCCCTGCATACCTGCTACAC
Organism: Cherax destructor; assembly: GCA_009830355.1. Taxonomy (NCBI): domain Eukaryota; kingdom Metazoa; phylum Arthropoda; class Malacostraca; order Decapoda; family Parastacidae; genus Cherax; species Cherax destructor. The sequence goes on from WNWK01057254.1 coordinate 4,121, forward strand.
TCCCTGCATACATGCTACACTCCCTGCATTCCTGCTACACTCTTAAACTCCATCGTGTTTCTCACTTTCTTTACCAAAGGACTGGCACTAGGAGCTTTCTTTGGGCCTATGGTAGCTTATTTAGTAGTCACACAATAATCAAGGGTCAAAAACAATGAATTGTTAATAAATGTTTTGTATGAACTCCTGGGGTGATGTTCACTCAAGCATAAACAATGCTAGACTGCGAAAACTGAGACAATTTTTCCACGAAAAAAGTGATCGAAAACCAAAATCGGTGAAAACTGAGACAATTGAAAACCAAGTGATGACTGTAGTCTGTTTCAGACCCCAAAAATACACTTACAAAAGCACTTACATAATTGTTCGAGTTGGGAGCAGTATGAAAAACTCGCGGTACCACTGTATAGAACTTCTTTTTTTTTTCAACAAACAGACCATATCCCACCAAGATAGGGTGACCCAAAAAGAAAAACGAAAGATTCTCTTTTTACATTTAGTAATTTATGCAGGAGAAGGGGTTTCTAGCCCTCTTCCTTAGTATAGAACTATCCACTTTATTTTTTACTCTAAAATACTGTATTGTCTAATTAGGTCAAGCACCACCTCATAGTTTATATTCTCATTAGACACCTCAAGATCACCATTTTGTTTAAAGATTTAAAAATTTAGAGATTTATTTGTTTATTTGCAATGTTTACAATGTTTATACCTGGAGTATACCTGGAGAGGGTTCCGGGGGTCAACGCTCCCGTGGCCCAGTCTGTGACCAGGACTCATGGTGGATCAGGGTCTGATCAACCAGGCTGTTACTGTTTGCCGCATGCAAACTGATGTACGAACCACAGCCCGGTTGGTCAGGTACTGACTTTAGGTGCCTGTCCAGTGCCTGCTTGAAGACAGCCAGGGGCTATTGGTAATCCACCTTATGTATGCTGGGAGGCAGTTGAACAGTCTTGGGCCCCTGACACTTATTGTGTTGTCTCTTATCGTGCTAGTGGCACCCCTGCTTTTCATTGGGGGAATGTTGCATCGTCTGCCGAGTCTTTTGCTTTCATAGGGAGTGATTTTCATGTGCAAGTTTGGTACCAATCCCTCTAGGATTTTCAAAGTGTATATGATAAGTATCTCCCTCCTGCATTCTAGGGAGTACAGGTTTAGGAACTTCAAGCGTTTCCAGTAACTGAGGTGTTTCATCGTAGTTATGTGTGCCATGAAGGTTCTCTGTACATTTTCTAGGTCAGCAATTTCACCTGCCTTGAAAGGTGCCATTAGGGTGCAGCAATATTCCAACCTAGATAGAACAAACAACCTGAAGAATGTCATCATGGGCTTCGCATCCCTAGTTTTGAAGGTTCTCATTATCCATCCTGTCATTTTTCTAACAGATGTGATTGATACAATGTTATGGTCTTTGAAGGTGAGATCTTCCAACATGATTACTCCCAGGTCTTTTACATTAGTTTTTCGCTCTATTGTGTGGTTGGAATTTGTTTTATACTCCGATGTAGTTTTAATTTCCTCATGTTTTCCATATCTGAGTAATTTAAATTTCCCATCATTGAACTTCATATTGTTTTCTGCAGTCCATTTAAAGATTTGATTGATGTCTGCTTGGAGTCTTGCAGTGTCTTCAATGGAGAACACTGTCACGCAAATTTGGGTGTTATCTGCAAAAGAGGACACGGTGCTATGGCTAATATCCCTGTCTATGTAAGATATGAGGATGAGGAACAGGATAGGAGTGAGTACTGTGCCTTGTGGAACAGAGCTTTTCACCATCGCCGCCTCAGACTTTACTCTGTTTACTACTACTCTTTGTGTTCTATTTGTTAGGAAATTATAGATCCATCTACCAACTTTTCCTGTTATTCCTTTATCACGTATTTTGTGTGCTATTACACCATGGTCACACTTGTCAAAGGCTTTTGCAAAGTCTGTGTATATTACATCTGCATTTTGTTTGTCTTCTAGAGCATCCAGGACCTTGTCATAGTGGTCCAGTAGCTGGGACAGACAGGAATGACCTGTTCTAAACCCATGCTGCCCTGGGTTGTGTAACTGATGGGTATCTAGATGTGTGGTGATCTTGCTTCTTAGAACCCTTTCAAAGATTTTTATGATATAGGATGTTAGCGCTATCGGTCTGCAGTTCTTTGCTATTGCTTTACTGCCCCCTTTGTGGAGTGGGGCTATATCTGTTGTTTTTAGCAGCTGTGGGACGACCCCTGTGTCCATGCACCCTCTCCATAGGATGTTAAGGGCACATGATAGGGGCTTCTTGCAATTCTTGATGAACACAGAGTTCCATGAGTCTGGATCTGGGGCAGAGTGGATGGGCATGTCATTTAACGCTTGTTCAAAGTCATTTGGCGTCAGGATAATGTCCGATAGGTTTGCGTCTACCAAATTCTGTGGCACTCATAAAAAATTAATTTAGGTCTTTGACTCTCAGTCTGGTTAACGGCTCGCTAAAAACTGAGTCATATTTGGACTTGAGTAGCTCACTCATTTCCTTGCTGGATGTTGTTCTCGACTTTGATTTGGCATAAGAAAAGAAATACTTTGGGTTTCTTTCGATTTCATTTATGGCTTTTTGTTCTTCCCGTGTTTCTTGAGTCCTGTAAGAATTCTTTAGCTTTAGTTCGATGTTTGCTATTTCTCTGACCAGTGTCTCCCTACATATTGCAGATATATTGGCCTCTTTTAGCCGCTCTGTTATTCTTTGCCTTCGCCTGTATAAGAAAAGCCCTTCTCTTTCTAGTTTACATCTCCTTTTTCTTAAAGGAATATGCCTTGAGCATACCTCCAGTGCCACAGAGTTAATCTGTTCTAGACCTAGGTTGGGATCTGTGGTGCTTAAGCTATCTTCTCAGTTTATATAATTTAGGACTTGGTTTACTTGGTCCCACTTTATGTTTTTGTTATTGAAGTTGAATTTGGTGAAGGCTCCCTTGTGACTGGTCACATTTTGGCGGTCTGGGGCCCCGCGCATACATGTCTGAACCTCTATTATGTTGTGATCTGAGTATATTGTTTTTGATATGGTGACATTTTCGTATCAGGTCATCATTGTTAGTGTAGAAGAGGTCCAGTGTATTTTCCAATCTTGTAGGCTCTATTATTTGTTGGTTTAAGGTGAATTTGGTGCAGAGATTTAAAAGCTCGTGTGTGTGCTAGTTTTCATCTGAGCTGCCTCCTGGTGTTATCTCTGCTACAACATTATTTGCTATGTTCCTAAATTTTAGGTGCCTTAGGTTTAACCCTTAAACGGTCCAAACGTATATATACGTTAGTACTGCTACTGCCCCAAACGTATATTTACGTTTTATTTTTCCTGCCTCCAAATTTGGCACAATTGGCCTGAGATGCCTGGTCAGCATAGAATGGGTCTTAACACTCGGTGTGTGCCATATTAAAAAAAATTTGGGACCACTTAGTACCTTGTGGGAGCACCAGTTAAATTGAGCTCCAGGTAGAGCAAACACTGCGGCAAACACCAAGGATTCACTGATGTCATGTCATATTAACACTCCCCTTTGAAGTGGAAAGTGATGTTGGCAGGCTGGCAGGCCAGCTGGCTGCCTGCCTGCCTAGCTGGCTGCCTGCCTGCCTGGCCACCTGGCTGGCAAGCAGCTGGTTGGCCACCTGGCTGGCCAGCAGCTGGCTGGTCAGCTGGGTACCTGATTGGCTGTCTATCTCTGTCTGTCTGTCTGTATCTATCTGTCTCTGTCTCTATCTCACAGGAACACATACGTAAATACAATTATACATAGTGTAAATTACCTAGGATAACTAAAAAATCAAGACAAAGTGATATAATGGGCTTGTGATCTGTGTAATACCAGTTGGTTCATGAGCTACTCTCTGAGACAAACAGACAGAAAGGAGACGACACACAGGCAGACAGAAAGACAGACACACAGACAGACATACAGGTTTGCGTAACAAATAAAGGGAAGCAGTGTAAGCTCGTCAAATGTCATCACTGTAATTACTGTACTGATAAGAAGAGATAAGACTACCCTCACCCCTCATCAAATGTCACCAGTCATCATTAGTGGAGATCAGATGAGATAAGGCAGTGACACATATCTTACATAATGCTTCAAGGGAACTTTTTTATTATGTATTATTATTATTATTATTATTATTATTATTATTATCATTATTATGCACTATCATTATTATTATTATTATCATTATTATTCACTATCATTATTATTATTATTATTATTATGCACTCATTATTATTATTATTTGAGTACAATTTCAGTACCTAATATTACTGTCAGAACAAAGATTGGCTATGAAATCACAAGAACTACTATAAATTGTAATTATTAGTACATAAAAATTATATAAAATAATAAAAAAAAAAAGAGAAAAAAAGGTATATCGGCAACAATTCAGCAAGCCGCAGGACTCCTGTCAGGTGAGCATCCAGTGCCAACTTCTCTGCCTCATATCTCGGTAAGTACTGACCTTAAATTTTTTTTTATCCTATAACACTTAAAAAATGTGCTCTGTATTTCTATAATTTTTTTTTTTTTTCAAAATATTCAGGGCACTGGGCGTGCGAACGTATATATACGTTTGGACCATTTAAGGGTTAAATCCCCTAAGAGCAAGATGTTGGGGGCAGGAGCTGGAAGATTTTCCAGACAGTGGTCAATTTTCAAAAGGTTTTCCTGGAATTGTTGGGACGTTGCATCCGGAGGCTTCTATACAACCACAATGACCAAATTTTGGTTCTCGATCTTTACTGCTAAAACTTCAGCTACATCGTTTGAGGCATTTAGTAGTTCTGAGCATATAAATGACTCTGTGATATACAGGCCAACCCCCCTCCCCCCTTTTACCTGTTCACTCTGTCGCATCTGTATAGGTTATAACCCGGGATCCATATTTCATTGTCCAAGTGATCCTTTATGTGGGTCTCTTCAAAAACTGCAAACATTGCATTTGACTCTGTAAGCAGTCCATGAATGAAAGGTATTTTGTTGTTCATTGCTGACTTTAGTCCTTGTATATTTGCAAAGAAAAATGTCGTCGGATTGGTGGTATGGGGAGGGGGTCTTTTTTTCTGGCTCTAATACAGTGGACTACCGAGTTACATACACCCCGGAAATCGTACAATTATGTAAGTATAATATTGTAAGTGCTTTTGTAAGTGTATTTTTGGGGGTCTGAAATGGATTAACCTACTTGACATTTTTTCTTAAGGGAGTAAATTCGTTCAGTAATGGCACTTGAGCAGGCTTCTGGAATGAAGTTTTTACGTTACTCGGGGGTCCACTGTATCTGTTGTTTTGGAGTGGAGGCTATTGACAGTGATTCCACTCCAGAAATGTTTGCAGTTGGTGTATGATTTCTGTCATTTCCTGCCAGCTTTTTTTCCTTCCTGGCACTAAAAAACCTCTCTCTCTCTCATTAGAGTGGCTGTGGCTACCCAGGTTTTCCCATGGTCTGGATGTTCTGTGTCTTCTTGTACCCATTAGGTGGTGTGCCTGGCATTATAAGTTATAGCACTGTCTTTCCTGAACTGAAGAGTGACACATTTCAGGGTGGAAAAGCTTAGAGGAAGGGAAGTCGCATTTTCCTGTTAAGTACAAAGTAACCCACTATCATGCTGGGGCATTTTGGGCAGGCTGAACCTAATTCATACAGCCTAAAAATGTATAAAATTTTATTTATTTATATTTGTAACTCTCCATGGGGAAGTGGAACAGAATTCTTCCTCCGTAAGCCATGCGTGTCGTAAGAGTCGACTAAAATGCCGTGAGCAAGGAGCTAGTAACCCCTTCTCCTGTATACATTACTAAAGTTAAAAAGAAAAACTTTTGTTTTTCTTTTGGGCCACTCTGCCTTGGTGGGAAATGGCCGATTTGTTGAAAAAAAAAATATTTGTAACTACAGTGGACCCCCGCCTAACGAGCACCCCGGAAATCGTATAATTATGTAAGTATAATATTGTAAGTACTTGTGGAAGTGTATTTTTGGGGGTCTGAAATAGACTAACCTACGTGACATTATTTTTTAAGGAAGTAAATTCATTCGGTAATGGCACTTGAGCAGGCTTCTGGAATGAATTTTGCTCGTTAGGCGGGGGTCCTTGAGTCTACCTGGAGAGAATTCCAGGGGTCAACGCCCCCGCGGCCCAGTCTGTGACCAGGCCTCATGTTGGACCAGAGCCTGATCAACCAGGCTGTTACTGCTGGCCGCACGCAGTCCAATGTACGAACCACAGCCTGGCTGGTCAGGTACCGACTTTAGGTGCCTATCCAGTGCCTGCTTGAAGACAGCCAGGGGTTTGTTGGTAATCCCCCTGATGTGTGCTGGGAGGCAGTTGAACAATCTTGGGCCCCTGACACTTATTGTGTTGTCCCTCAACGTGCTAGTGGCACCCCTGCTCTTCATTTGGGGGTGTTACATCGCCTGCCGAGTCTTTTGCTTTTCGTAGGGAGTGAATTTTTGTGTGCAAGTTTGGTACTAAGCCCTCAAGAATTTTCCATGTGTATATAATAATGTATCTCTCCCGCCTCGTTCTAGAGTACAGGTTTAGGAACTTCAAGCATTCCCAGTAGTTGAGGTGGTTTATCGCACTTATGCGTGCGGTGAAGGTTCTCTGCACATTTTCAAGGTCAGCAATTTCACCCGCCTTGAAAG
>WNWK01057255.1:0-10789 GCA_009830355.1 Cherax destructor
GCAAGGTATTATGTGGGAGTAAGGTCAAGGTATTATGTGGGAGTAAAGGCAAGGTTTATGGAAGTAAAGGCAAGTATTATGGGGAGTAAAGGCAAAATATAGTAGGAGTAAAAGGCAAGGTATTATTGAAACAAATATATGTAAGAAGTCAAATATTATGTAAAGTAAAGGCAAGGTATTATGTGGAGTAAAGGTCAAGTATATTTGGGAGTAAAGGGCAAGGTATTATTGGAAGTAAAGGTCAAAGGTATTATGTGGGGTAAAGCAAGGTATTATGTGGAAGTAAAGGCAAGGATATTATGTGGGAGTAAGGTAAGGTATATGTGGAAGTAAGTCAGTATTATGTGGAGTAAAGGCAAGGTATTATGTGGAATAGTCAAGGTATTATGTGGAGTAAAGGTCAAGATTATGTGGGAATAATGGTCAAGGTATTATGTGGGAGTAAAGGTCAAGGTATTATGTGGGAATAAGGGCAAGGTATTATGTGGGAGTAAATTCAAGGTATATGTGGGAGAAAGGTGAAGGTATTATGTGGGAGTAAGGGAGGATTATGTGGGGCAGGTATTATGTGGAGTAAAGGGCAAGGTATTATGTGGGAGTAGGTCAGGTATTATGTGGGAGTAAATGCAAGGTTTATGTGGGAGTAAAGGGTCAGGTTATGTGGGAGTAAGGTCAAGGTATATGTGGGAGTAAAGGGCAAAATTATGTGGGTAAAGGTCAAGGTATTAGGTAAAGCAAGGTATTATGTGGGAAAGGTCAAGGTATTATGTGGGAGTAAAGGCAAGTATTATGTGGGAGTAAAGGTCAAGGTATTATGTGGGAGTAAGGCAAGGTATTATGGGAGTAAAAGCAAGGTATTATGTGGGAGTAAAGTCAAGGTATTATGTGGGAGTAAAGGTCAAGGTATTATGTGGGAAGTAAGGGCCAAGGTATTATGTGGAGTAAAGGTCAAGGTATTATGTGGGAGTAAAGTCAAGGATTATGTGAGTAAATCAAGGTATTATGTGGGAGTAAGGTCAAGGTATATGTGGGAGTAAGGTCAAGGTATTATGTGGGAGTAAAGGGCAAGGTATTATGGAGTAAAGGCAAGTATTATGTGGGAGTAAAGGTCAAGGTATTATGTGGGAGTAAAGGTCAAGGTATTATGGGAGTAAGGGCAAAGGTATTATGTGGGAGTAAAGGTCAAGGTATTATGTGGGAGTAAAGGCAAAGGATTATTGTGGAATAAGGCAAGGTATTATGGGGAGAAAGGTCAAGGTATATGTGGAGAAAAGGGCAAGGTATTATGTGGGAGTAAAGGTCAAGGTATTATGTGGGAGTAAGGGCAAGGTATTATGTGGAGTAAAGGCAAGGTATTATGTGGAGAAGGTCAAGGTATTATGTGGGAGTAAAGGGCAAGGTATTATGTGGGAGTAAAGGTCAAGGTATTATGTGGGAGTAAAGGTCAAGGTATTATGTGGGAGTAAAGGTCAAGGTATTATGTGGGAGTAAAGGTCAAGGTATTATGTGGGAATAAAGGGCAAGGTATTATGTGGGAGTAAAGGTCAAGGTATTATGTGGTAAAGGGAATAGTGGAGTAAGGCAAAGGTGATTATGTGGGAGTAAAGGTCAAGGTATTATGTGGGAGTAAAGGCAAGGATTATGTGGGAGTAAAGGTCAAGGTATTATGTTAGAGTAAAGGCAAGGTATTATGTGGGAGTAAAGGTCAAGGTATTATGTGGGAGTAAAGGGCAAGGTATTATGTGGGAGTAAAGGTCAAGGTATTATGTGGGAGTAAAGGTCAAGGTATTATGTGGGAGTAAAGGTCAAGGTATTATGTGGGAGTAAAGGTCAAGGTATTATGTGGGAGTAAAGGGCAAGGTATTATGTGGGAGTAAAGGTCAAGGTATTATGTGGGAGTAAAGGCAAGGTATTATGTGGGAGTAAAGGTCAAGGTATTATGTGGGAGTAAAGGTCAAGGTATTATGTGGGAGTAAAGGTCAAGGTATTATGTGGGAGTAAAGGTCAAGGTATTATGTGGGAGTAAAGGTCAAGGTATTATGTGGAGAAGGTCAAGGTATTATGTGGGAGTAAAGGTCAAGGTATTATGTGGGAGTAAAGGTCAAGGTATTATGTGGGAGTAAAGGTCAAGGTATTATGTGGGAGTAAAGGTCAAGGTATTATGTGGGAGTAAAGGTCAAGGTATTATGTGGGAGTAAAGGTCAAGGTATTATGTGGGAGAAGCAATATATGTGAGTAAGGTCAAGGTATTATGGGAAGAGGATAGGGTAAAGGTCAAGGTATTATTGGGAAGAAGTGACAAGATTATTAGCAACTTCATGTCTAATATTTTGAAGGATAAAGATAAAATATTTACATTAATTTTTTGCCACGATAAAGTATTAGGATTTTTTGATACCAAGTCCCAAACACCTTACCTAAAGGGCCACTAATTTGCTGTCGTGCCAAATGTATTTTAGTAAATATGTTTTATTTGAAATTTCAGTTGTTTGAGGCGATCTTATTGAAACTTACAAAGCAAAGAGTGACATTATCGAATACAACACAAAGTGGAAGAAATGGCAGAGGATGAAAGGTAGAAACGGTCATGGCCCTTCTTGGAAGCATAAACAGCCAATTTGATCAGTTCTATCATGATCAAGACAATGTGAGATGGAATCAAGCATTGCATGGATCTACAGGCCAATACCTTATGTGAGCTTAAAACAAGTGCTCAAGTTATACTTGTGAGTAAAGGCAAGCATTTATGGATGACAGAGAATCAGTTATTAGTAGCAACTAGACATGGAGCATTATTAGTGAGAATGTATGGAAAAGTTCTGTCAGAAAGGGTAGGAGTCGCAGTTATTGATGCGTGCTCCAATTTCTTTAAGAGAACCATCATCTGTATGACACAGCAGCACTACCAGCTGCACCAAGTGTATGACATATGTGAGAGAAGGCATTATGTGGAAAGCAAGGCATTATGGGAGAAAGGGCAAGGTATTAGTGGGAGTAAAGGTCAAGGCATTATGTAGAGAAGCAAATTATGTAAAAGCATATATGTGGAGAAGGTGCAGGGAAGGCAAGGTATTATGTGGGAGTAAAGGCAAGGCATTATGTGAGTAGTCTAATGTGGGAGTAAAGGTCAAGGATATGTGGAGAAAGCATATATGTGGGAGAAAGGTCACATATGGGAGTATGATTAGGAAAGGTCAAGATTATGGAGAATGTCAAGTATGTGGGAAAGGCAAGGTCATGGAAAGGTCATTGAAAAAAATGTGGGAGTAAAGGTCAAGGTATTATGTGGGAGAAGGTCAAGGTATTATGTGGAGTAAAGGTCAAGGTATTATGTAAGGTCAAGGATTATGTGAGTAAAGGTCATATTATGAGTAAAGGTCAAGGTATTATGTGGGAGTAAAGGTCAAGGTATTATGGAGAAGGTCAAGTATTATGAGAGTAAAGGTCAAGGTATTATGCAAAATTGAAAAAACTTAGCAACTTCATTCTATATTTTTTTGAAGGATAAAGATAAAATATTTACATTAATTTCTTTTGCCACGATAAAGTATTATGATTGTTTTATGATACCAAGTCCCAAAACCACCTTACCTAGGGCCACTAATTTACTTGTTCGTGCCAAATGTAATTTTCAGTAAATATTTTTTATTTTTCAAATTTTCAGTTGTTTTTTGGGCGATCTTATTGAAACTTACACAAAACAAGAAGAGTGAACACTCCTTCTCGTACAACACAAAGTGGAAGAAATCGGACGAGAGGAAATGAAAAGGTAGAAACTGGTCATGCCTGCCCTTCTTGAGAGCATACAACTTAGCCAATTTATCAGTTCTATCATGCATCTGAAGACCAATGTGAGATGGAATCCACAGCATGTGCACTTTGACTCTACTATCCACAATCCTACCATACCTGTGTCTGGCTTCTGACACAAGCATGCTACAAGTTATACTTGATGAGTTGAGAGCATTTATGGATGACAGAGAATCAGTTACAATTAGAGACTCAACCTTAGATACATGGACGCATTTGAGTGCAAGGAGTATGGCAAACAGTTCTGTCAGAAGGGTAGAGGCCCAGTTATTGATGCGTGCTCCAATTTCTTTAAGAGAACCATCACTCTGTATGACAACAGCAGCACTACCAGCTGCACCAGTGTATGACAACAGCAGCACTACCAGCTGCACCAGTGGATTGATGAACCGAACCATCAACGTAAATAGTAATTTGTGAGAAGTGTGCTGTTTGGCTAAATTATCAATACAGCTTAAGGCATCATGTTTGGCTTCAAGGCAATCTTTGGTTGTGATTTAAGAAGTAGTTTGGGGGAATGGAGGGATGGTAGTTTGGAATGGGGTAATATTCCATGGAGCGGAGAAGTGCCGCTGTTGCCTTTCTTGCCACAGATCATGTATCTGATTCATGCGGAGGTCGGTTCCAGTTTTTCGATCCATCTGGAGGATGTTCACCAGTACTGAGGAAAGTTTGGAGGGCTTCTGTGCAGGGGTTTGAATGGGCTTGCCTGAGCATATTAACCCCAATTAGGATATTTCTTTCAGTAACACGATCTCTGATGCTTGGAATATCAAGTTCTTTCTGCATATTTAAAAATTTTGGCAGTAGGAGGGCATCCTAAAATGATCCTCATTGCTTCATTCTGCAGTTTTTCCAGCCCTCCAAGCTTCCAGTCAGACACAAGAGCAAGTAGTGGCGCAGTATAATCAACCAATGATTTAATATAAGAAAGATACATCATTTTCACAATTTTAACATTAGCATCATACCTGGGGTGAAACCCTGCCACAACTCAAAGTGCTCTCAGCCTTTCTTTGTATTGACGACAAAGTCTCGTTACAACAGGTCCAAGTAGTGGGACCTCAAAGCCTAGATACCTGTATCTGTTTATATATTCTAGAAGAGTCCCATCATTAGCTCCTGCCCCCAACATCTTGCTCATGGGGGATTTCAACCTAAGGCACCTAAAATGGAGGAGCATTGCAAACAATGTGGTAGCAGAGATAACACCAGGAGGCAGCTCAGATGAAAACTCGCACACACATGAACTTTTAAATCTCTGCACCAAATTCAACTTAAACTAGCAAATAGTAGAGCCTACAAGATTAGAGAATACGCTGGACCTCATCTTCACCAACAATGATGATCTGATACGAAATGTCATCATATCAAAAACAATATACTCAGATCACAACATAATAGAGGTCCAGACATGCATGCAGGGAGCCCCAGATCAACAAAATGTGATCAGCCGTGAGGGAGCCTTCTCCAAATTCAACTACAATAACAAAAACATAAGATGGGACCAAGTAAACCAAATCCTAAATGATATACAATGGGAAGATAGCCTAAGCATCACAGATCCTAACCTATGTCTAGAACAAATTAACTCTGTGGCACTTGAGGTTTCCTCAAGGCAAATTCCCTTAAGAAATAGGAGGAAAAGATGCAAACTAGAAAGAGAGAGGCGCTCCCTATAGAGGCGAAGACAAAGAATAACGGAGCGGCTACAAGAGGCCAATATATCTGAAATGCGAAGGGAGACACTAGTCAGAGAAATAGCAAACATCGAATTAAAACTAAAGGAATCTTACAGGAATCAAGAAACGCGGGAAGAACTAAAATCCATAAACGAAATTGAAAGAAACCCAAAGTATTTCTTCTCTTATGCAAAGTCCAAGTCGAGAACAACAACCAGTATTGGGCCCCTACTTAAACCGGATGGGTCCTACACAGATGACAGCAAGGAAATGAGTGAGTTACTTTTACCAGTATGACTCAGTTTTTAGCGAGCCGCTAACCAGACTGAAAATCGAAGACCTAAATAATTTTTTTATGAGAGTGCCACAGAACTTGACTGACACATGCCTATCTGACATCACCCTGACTCCAAATGACTTCGAAAAGACAATAAATGACATGCCCATGCACTCCGCTCCAGGCCCAGACACATGGAACTCAGTGTTCATCAAGAACTGCAAGAAGCCCCTATCACGTGCTTTTAACATCCTATGGAGAGGGAGCATGGACACCGGGGTCGTCCCGCAGTTACTAAAAACAACAGACATAGCCCCACTCCACAAAGGGGGCAGTAAAGCAATATCAAAGAACTACAGACCAATAGCGCTAACCTCCCATATCATAAAAATCTTTGAAAGGGTTCTAAGAAGCAAGATCGCCACTCATCTAGATACATATCAATTACACAACCCAGGGCAGCACGGGTTTAGAGCAGGTCGCTCCTGTCTGTCCCAACTACTGGACCACTACGACCAGGTTCTAGATGCTCTAGAAGACAAACAGAATGCAGATGTTATATACACAGACTTTGCAAAAGCCTTTGACAAATGTGACCATGTTGTAATAGCACACAAAATGCGTGATAAAGGAATAACAGGAAAAGTTGGTAGATGGATCTATAATTTCCTAACAAGTAGAACACAAAGAGTAGTAGTCAACAGAGTAAAGTCTGAGGCAGCTACTGTGAAAAGCTCTGTTCCACAAGGCACAGTACTCGCTCCCATCCTGCTCCTCATCCTCATATCAGACATTGACAGGGATATAAGCCACAGTGCTGTGTCTTCATTTGCAGATGGCACCCGAATCTGTATGACAGTGTCCACCGTTGAAGACACTACAAGACTCCAAGCAGACATAAACCAAATCTTTAAATGGGCTGCAGAAAACAATATGAAGTTCAATGATGAGAAATTTCAATTACTCAGATACGGAAAACGTGAAGAAATTAAAATATCATCGGAGTACAAAACTAATTCCAACCACACAATAGAGCGAAAAACTAATGTCAAAGACCTGGGAGTGATCATGTCAGAGGATCTCACCTTCAAGGACCATAACACCGTAGCAATCGCATCTGCTAGAAAAATGACAGGATGGATAATGAGAACCTTCAAAACCAGGGATGCCAAGCCCATGTTAACACTTTACAGATCGCTTGTTCTATCTAGGCTGGAATATTGCTGCACACTAACTGCACCTTTCAAGGCAGGTGAAATTGCTGACCTTCAAAATGTGCAGAGAACCTTCATGGCACGCATAAGTGCGATAAACCACCTCAATTACTGGGAACTCTTGAAGTTTCTAAACCTGTACTCTCTAGAACGTAGGCGGGAGAGATACATTATTATATACACGTGGAAAATTCTCGAGGGATTAGTACCAAACTTCCACACGATAATCACTCCCTACGAAAGCAAAAGACTCGGCAGGCGATGTAACATCCCCCCAATGAAGAGCAGGGGTGCCACTAGCACGTTGAGGGACAACACAATAAGTGTGAGGGGCCCAAGATTGTTCAACTGCCTCCCAGCATACATCAGGGGGATTACCAACAAGCCCCTGGCTGTCTTCAAGCAGGCACTGGACAGGCACCTCAAGTCGGTACCTGACCAGCCAGGCTTTGGTTCGTACGTTGGACTGCATGCGGCCAGCAGTAACAGCCTGGTTGATCAGGCTCTGGTCCAACAAGAGGCCTGGTCACAGACCGAGCCGCGGGGGCGTTGACCCCTGGAATTCTCTCCAGGTAAACTCCAGGTAGACTCATGCAACTGGATCTGGCGAACTGTGCCTCTCTGTCGAGGAGGACGCCTATTGAGTATTTTTGTTTTATCAGTAGAGATTATCAATCCCTCTGTTTTCTTATGTGTTAGAAGTTGATGGGGAAGTGATTTTTTAATATATAGAACACAAGAGTTAGTAGATTTGAGGTTATATGAAACAAATGATGGCAATTTGGGGGGCTGGGATTTATCAGGGACTCTGCACTCTTGTAGACACACAATATCAATGGGTTCAGTGGTTACTTTATGATAAAGGTCAGGAAGTCTTTTTCTAAGTGATGCAATGTTCCAACTCAATACGGTAAGTTTATACGAGTTTTGATCCATTATAGAAGTCCTGGGATCTGGCTTAGTTTCTCAGCATAATGAAAAAATTGTTCATATAAAGAGCAGACCTCATCAATGTCAGCAGTGTTACCCTGGTCCATAAGTTTTCTGAATGCACGTCCAGTTCTGAGGCCTACCTGGAGTCTACCTGGAGAGAATTCCAGGGGTCAACGCCCCCGCGGCCCGGTCTGTGACCAGGCCTACTGTTGGATCAGAGCATGATCAACCAGGCTGTTACTGCTGGCCGCACGCAGTCCAACGTACGAACCACAGCCCGGCTGATCAGGTACCGACTTGAGGTGCCTGTCCAGTGCCTGCTTGAAGACAGCCAGGGGCTTGTTGGTAATCCCACTGATGTATGCTGGGAGGCAGTTGAACAATCTTGGGCCCCTGACACTTATTGTGTTTTGTCTCAACGTGCTAGTGGCACCCCTGCTCTTCATTGGGGGGATGTTACATCGCCTGCCGAGTCTTTTGCTTTCGTAGGGAGTGATTTTTGTGTGCAAGTTTGGTACTAAGCCCTCGAGAATTTTCCATGTGTATATAATAATGTATCTCTCCCGCCTGCGTTCTAGAGAGTACAGGTTTAGGAACTTCAAGCGCTCCCAGTAGTTGAGGTGGTTTATCGCACTTATGCGTGCGGTGAAGGTTCTCTGCACATTTTCAAGGTCAGCAATTTCACCCGCCTTGAAAGGTGCAGTTAGTGTGCAGCAATATTCCAGCCTAGATAGAACAAGCGTCTGTAAAGTGTCAACATTTGCTTGGCATCCCTGGTTTTGAAGGTTCTCATTATCCATCCTGTCATTTTTCGAGCAGATGCAATTGCTACATTGTATGGTCCTGAAGGTGAGATCCTCTGACATGATCACTCCCAGGTCTTTGACATTAGTTTTTCGCTCATTGTGTGGTTGGAATTATTTTTGTACTCCGATGAATTTTAATTCTTCACGTTTTCCGTATCTGCGTAATTGAAATTTCTCATCATTGAACTTCATATTGTTTTCTGCAGCCCATTTAAAGATTTGGTTTATGTCTGCTTGAGTCTTGCAGTGTCTTCAACGGTGGACACTGTCCTACAGATTCAGGTGTCATCTGCAAAGGAAGACAGGCACTGTGGCTTATATCCCTGTCAATGTCTGATATGAGGATGAGGAATAGGATGGGAGCAAGTACTGTGCCTTGTGGAACAGAGCTTTTCACAGTAGCTGCCTCAGACTTTACCTGTTGACTACTACTCTTTGTGTTCTACATTTGGAAATTATAGATCCATCTACCAACTTTTCCTGTTATTCCTTTATCACGCATTTTTTGTGCTATTACACCATGGTCACACTTGTCAAAGGCTTTTGCAAAATCTGTGTATATAACATCTGCATTCTGTTTATCTTCTAGAGCATCAGGACCTTGTCGTAGTGGTCCAGTAGTTGGGACAGACAGGAGCGGCCTGCTCTAAACCCATGCTGTCCTGGGTTGTGCAATTGATGGGTATCAAGATGGGTGGCGATCTTGCTTCTTAGCCAATTGGTCTGTAGTTCTTTGCTATTGCTTTGCCCCCTTTGTGGAGCGGGGCTATGTCTGTTGTTTTTAGTAGCTGCGGGACGATCCCAGTCCATGCTCCCTCTCCATAGGATGTTAAGAGCATGTGATAGGGGCTTCTTGCAGTTCTTGATGAACACGGGTTCCATGAGTCTGGGCCTGGAGCGGTGCATGGGCATTCATTTATTGCCTTTTCAAGTCATTTGGCGTCGTGGTGATGTCAGAAAGGCATGCGTCTGTCAAGTTCTGTGGCACTCTCATAAAAAAATCATTTAGGTTTTCGATGGGAGTCTTCGTTTACACAGAGTACGAAGCTCTTCATGTGTGAATGTATGATAGGTGGCACTACCACTCACATTCCCTCCTCCACTAGCATTACACACATCACTATAACTGTCATCACCAACACCACTACCAACATTGTGTTCATTACATTTATCAGCAGTGTTATATTCAACATTAATGTCAATGTGGTTACCTCATCACACTCGCACCACCACTATATGACCCTCATCACTATTACTAACATTATGGAAACCACTGCCCTCATCACACTGGCCTTTATCACCACTTTGTATGTAAAATTCATAACTATTACTAACATCATAGACAACACTGCCCTCAGCATGATGCTCCTATGTTATCAACACGCTGTTGGGTTCGTCATTACCAGTAATTAAGGACACCATCACCACCTTGTTCATCAGCCTTACACTCGCTTTCAGAATTTGTGACAATCTTGCTATTGGTATGCTCTACACATCTTTCCTTGTGCTGCTCAAGTTGTTGCTTCAGGAGAATTGCTGTCTCTCAGTAGTCCTATGTGGGACTTCAGGTTGTATACCACACGAGCAAGACTAGGAACATCTGGAGACGTGAAGCCCCGGTCAGCTGAGCTCGGTGGCTGACTGTCAGCTGACTCAGCTAGACTGGTATTGACATAGACTGATGGAGCTCTGTTGATGTGCTTCCCAGGTGAAGTGATCAACCCCATTGTCTGAGGGCAGGCATGAGCCAGTATTCAGACTCCAGGTATCTGGTAGGCCTGGGGGTCATAATGGGGGTGAAGTGAGGTGAGGTTGGCTGCGATGTGGGCAGCCCTCACACTGCAGTCAGCATGAGCTGCTGTGACTCCTGAAGTTTACAATTGATACATCGCTTAGCAACAGTCTGTTGTTGTTTGATCTATCATAACACCGTTCAGAAGAATGAACATTGGCACACACTGCACACCAGTATGACTTAGCTGGGCATCTCCTGGCAATGTGGCCCAACGTTGACAAACATCTACGTTGGGGGGTCTGTACAATGCAAATTTTTGCGCCCGTTGAGGG
>WNWK01057256.1:0-10789 GCA_009830355.1 Cherax destructor
CTAGGTACCCCCCTTTCATACATTTATTAAAAAAAATACCAACCACTCCAGCACTATATCCCCCTTTTTTAACATTTTTTAATTCCCAATTTCCGCTGTTTTCCCTTTCATTCTCAATGCCTCAGACCCCCCCACACTCACATCCTCTTTCCATCCTAAACATGTGTCCCTTATAATAAAATTACCCCCCTTTTTCATCAATTTTTTCCTAAAATTTCCCCATCTCCCAAATTTCCCCCAGCTCCCCATTTTAAAACCCCCCCACTTGTTTTTAACTGAAAAACCCTTTTCGTTCCTATTTTTCCTTTTTATCTCCCAAAATTTTTTTTGTTTTCAGAAAATTTCTTGACAGAGCCTCCCTTCTTTCTCGCTCTTTTTTTGACCTCCCCCCCTTTTCATTTTTTTTTCCCTTCCATATCTCTTTCTAAAATTTTTGTTTTAAAAAAACCCCCATTACCTTTTTTTTTTATCACCCCTTTACTTTCTTCCACCACTACCCTTTTTCCTCCTGAAACCCCCCCTCCAAACCAAAACTTCCCCCACTTTCTAATACTGCTTTTTAAAAACACCCAACCCTTAAACCCCCCCCTCCCTACTTCATAGCCCACCTTTCTGCCAAAGTTCTTATATTCCCCCAACTTCCCCCCTTTTTTCACTTTCCTTTTTTACTTGTGTTGCCATTTTCTTGTCCCATCTACCTTTACTCTAACGTAGCTAAAACCAAATAATGATCTGATATATCCGTGTCCCTCTATAAACATGTACATCCTGAAGCCTACTCATAAACCCTTTTTATCCACCAATACATAATCCAAAAACTACTTTCCTACGTGCTATATCATACCTTGTATATTTATTTATCATCTTTTCAAAAATATGTATTACTTATTACCAAACCTCTTTCTACACATAGTTCAATTAATGGCTCCCTTTACATTTACCCCTGGCACCCCAAATTTACCTACTACTCCCTCCACAACTTTTTTTCCCACTTTAGCATTAAGATCCCCAACCAAAATTTTCTTCACTTGGTTCAAAACTCCCACACACTCACTCAACATTTCCCAAAATCTCTCCCCTTTTCTACACTTCCTTTTCTCCAGGTGCATAAACACTTACTATAACCCACTTTTCACATCCAACCTTTATTTTACCCCACATAATCCTTGAATTTATACATTTATATTCCTTTTTTACCCCCATAACTGATTATTCAACATTATTGCCACCCTTCTTTAGCCTAACTCTATTTAAAACCCCCTGATTAATCCCATTTTTCTTCCCACTGAAACTCTCCCTCCCCCTTCAGCTTTGTCTCACTTAAAGCCAGGACATCCAGCTTCTTTTCATTCATAACATCTACAATCATCTCTTTTTATCATTCGCACAACATCCACGCACATTCAAACATCCCACTTGACGATTTTCTTCTTCTTAGTAAGCTATACAGGAAAAGGGGTTACTAGCCCATTGTTCCATTTTAGTTGACTTTTACAACACGCATGGCTTACGGAGGAAAGATTTTTTTCCCACTTCCATGGATATGAAAGGGTAAAGCAATAAGAAAAGAACTATTAAGATAAAATCAAAGAAAACTCGATAATGGGCCCTAAGTGGTAGAAGTAGCAAGACGTCCCTGAAATTTCCATGTTTATGAGACAAAAAAAAGACCCCAGCAACCTTAACATGTAAAACAGCAGGTTTCTGTTTCACAGTCACCTGGCAGGATGGTAGTACCTCCTGAGTGGTTGCGGGCTAACCAACCTACTCCCCTATTGTTCAAAACATATCAACCAAAATTAAGAGTATGCAGATGTGGGAATGCTTGTATTTTTATGACATACAGTAATTACAATACTGTATATTTTTAATTATGAAGAAAAGGGGTAAGGAAACTGACAAAACGAAATTAAATGAGAAATAAACAAGTAGATATGATAACCATTCACAGGTGAGAAAGAGGATATGAGATACTAGATGGAACATCTGCAAGAACTAACACAAGGATGAACAAGGACAATCATAAATTACTGAAAAAGATAACATAAGGTATTGAACATACTTTTGCAAATACCACTGGTAAATAACTTACAAATGATTTATACCAATATCCACATTAAATTTTGTTGCTCTCAGTATGCAGTATAAACATTTATGAAACATAACAACCTCCTTACTACAGTATTGCTTTCTATAAAACTCTCTTGTAAGTCTGAACACCAGGGATGCAACTCATTTGTGTTGGTGACCTGTACATTCAATGATTGGAAAGGGCTTGAGTAGGGTGTGTACAACCCCTAAAATTTAATAAAGTAACTATAAAATAAATAAAGATGATTAGAATCATCACCATAACTATTCTTGTTGCTACAAAAAAGGGAAAAAACAACCTTGCTGATTTTTTTGTGCCTAATCCAGTCTCTCCCCATTACTTGTACAGTGGTACCTCTTCTTACGAGCAAAATTCCCAGACGGCTATTCAAGTGCGATATGAAGGAATTTTCCCATAAGAAATAATGAAAATTAGATTAATCCATTTCAGACCCCAAAATACACCCTTTCATAATTGTTCGAGTTGGGAGCTGCTTGTAAGTCGAGGTACCACTGTATTTTGAGCATCTCTTGCATTCTTATTCATTAGTCACTTGTTGCCAGTGAAGGGCTCTTGATCCAAAGAATTGGACCTGCCCTCACTTGGATCATTAGATGTCTCCCATTTCCCAGGTGCTGATGACCCTAATAGTATAGTGTCTCCTATGAATGTAATAACACATATTTACATTATTTCTTATGGGAAATATTAGTTCAACTTTCGGCCAGTTCGAGTTGAGGCCTTGTCTGAACAGATTACAGCCGATACCCGGGGTCCACTGAATAGGATCATCCCAATTCCCAAGCAGTAATCTACAATGAAGTTATAGCATTTTGAAAATGTTCTTAGGGCACAAGACCTGGTTTTTCATTTTTATTTTATATTTGGTGCTATAAAATAAGATATCACTATTTTTGATTCAAACTCAAATATTAATAAAAGAATGTTACTACTGGGAGCTTGAAAATATGTACAGGTGCACCTCACTTATGATGGTTCAACTTACGATATTTAACTGAACAATGTAAAAGTAATTACTTGGAGATGAAACCTAAGATAATTATCCAGCATGAAGGTGGCAAGTCCATAACTTGTATTCATTTAGTTATTTTCAATATTGGTATTTAGTTACATTAATTATTTGTTTATTTACTTATTCAATGACAATATAGTTATTTATTTACTTATTTATTTATCATATATTCATATTCAACTTACGATGGGTTTGTCGGTATGTAACCCCATCCTAAGTCAAGAAGCACCTGTATGGTCAATAAATTTCAGACACAGGATGCATATGTGATTATAATTAAATACATAAACATACAGTGGTACTCGAGTTAACATTTTTTGTCGAGAATGCTGTTCAAGTGCCATTACCAAACGAATTTATCCCATAAGGAATAATGTAAAATAGACTAGTCCTTTACACCCCCAAAAATATACTTACAAAAGCATTTAAAAAATAAACTTACATAAAGGGCATTTTGGGACTATCGTAACTCGAGTACCAATTGTAATTATATTATACATCACAATGTGTACCAAATTATTGACCATACTTATTTTTTTCCATCTACTCTTAGTATTGATATCTTTTTTAATATTTGTGTCTGAATCACTAAATAGTGAAACCTTATTTTAGAGCAACTAATGTCAAATAAAACATACAAAAACTTTGAAAACGAGGTCTTATGTCCATAAGAATAGAGAAAACCTCTCATTAACAAATTTCGGCAGGTCACAAAAACTGGCCAGACAAAATTGGAAGAATCGGACAAAATTCCAGATTTTATCCATAGCCTAGTGTCTGGTTGTCTTCCGAAGAACTGGACCAATCCTGATGACTTGAACATTTGTCTAGTACCGCCAGAGAGGCCACATCCAGAACCTGTCTGTTTTCTTGTTTCTGAGCTCTAAGCCACCCACACCAGTTTATTGTTTGTGCTACCATGTATACACTCCGCATTCAATCTTTAATTTACCTGATTTAGAGAATTTTGTGTAACTTTATTAACACATTAAGTGCATTTAACTGACTTCTAAAGCAAGTGGTGGTGCCAAGAGGAAACATGTGGTTCTCAGTGTTTAGCAGATATGTGCTTGAACTAATAAAAGAAGGTTGAGTCTGACATCTCAGTGGCATGGATATGCAAGAATATGGTGTTATGAAACAAACAGTGCCTGATATCCATAGAAGCAAGGACAAACTCACAGACTATGCTAATAAGTTTAGTGTAGATGGTGGAGCTTTACAACTCCAATGACTCCAGAATAAAGTTATTCTCAAGCCTTTTGTCATTAACTAACTTTTCTATGGATATTTATGCCAGAAGACAGATTTCTAGTGCTGCATAATCATTCATCGTAAATTAAGCCTGCTGTACTCTCATATGGTAGTTCCATGTCTTCTCCAAGTTTCATTTCTTGCATTTCTAACTCCAAAATTTACTAGTAAAGGTAACTATATAAAAGGAAGTTATTCTTCATTTTTTTATTATGCATTTATGAGGCAAATAATATCAGATTTCTATAGATAAATACTGATACTTATGCATCCTAATGTTCATGCACTGGCAGTATGCATGTCCTTTAGAATCCTCACAAGGACACCTAGAGTATTTCTATTCCTGTCAGATCTTTTTTTGTCAAGAAGGAATATTGAAAAGGTATTCTTTATGATCTCACTGTATGAGATTCCACAATATCAAGAACTCGGCACTTACGAATGCTTTTACCTGGCACTGGGTATTATTAAGAAATCAAGCTTACCATCAGTGCACATATGCAGAAGACTAATGATGTGCTGACACTGAAGTCAATTCAGTTTTCTGTAAAATTTCAGCTTGAAATTCTTATAAACTTCTCCAATGATTCATTGGTAATTATAATTCTCCTTGAGTGTTAACTCACCTGTTTATAAAAAGAGACCATTAAAAACATTCTCCCATCAACTTGTTAAAACTTGCATGAATCGCATTATCTCCACTTTCTGTAATGCACATCATAAGAATATAATGTAATTACACAAAAATTGGTAAATTCTGTTATTCACTTAAACTGAGGTCTTAGTTTTATTAACATTATGAAAATTAAGTCTACTGAAACAAATTCTCTATATAATTAAATGCACAGCCCTAAAATCGCTTAATATAGCATGTGTAAGAATATTTCATCTAAAATAAAGTAAAACGAAGGAATCTGTAATGACACAATATGGTTTATGGTATTTTATTAGAAGATACTTCATTCACAAGGGATGAAACATCTAATAAAATACATTAATCCGCACACTGTCATTATTATCACAACCGGTATACAGTGGACCAGTTCATGATTAACTGTTCCAGAGAGTCCGCTGAAAGGAATTCATGAATGGTGAAACCATTTTCCCATAAGAAATAATGGAAATCCAATTAATCCGTTTCAGACACCCAAAAGTATTAACAAAAAATAATTTTTTAGAGATTAAATATAGATTTACACTAAGAAAACAATGACAAATAAAAATAAAGAACTAATAAAATGGATAAAATGAACATCACACTTACCTTTATTGAAGACTTGTTGGTGTATGGAACACGGTAGGAGGGGAGAGGGAGGCGAGTTTATTATGCTTCAATATGATGCTAATATCATCTCTATGGCTTATTTATTATCACAATTCATCTAATATGACATATTAAACAATATTAATAATCATAGAAACATGATATATACTCTAGAATGAATAAAATATGTCATTACAATGTGAGAGTAAGTGGTGCTGGTGTTATTGTTGGTTTATAAGGGCCACTGAGAGAAGCCGTAATTATTAGTGGTAGTGAGGCGGCATCAGAAGCCACCACCACTATTCACACTAAACAATGTACGTAATTTATAAATAAGAAATATTTACACTTTATAAATAAGAAATATTTACACTTACCTTGGAGGAGATGTTAGTTTAATTAGTTAGTTTGATGGAGGAGATGCTGGCAGAGGTTTAGGTGGTGGAAGATAGCAGGGCAGCGTATGTTCAGTGGCTTTATATTCCTCCAACAAATTGAAGAGTTGCTTTTGTGTCCTTTTCTATCGCTAATCGCTAACTTCTGTTACACTGTTAATGCTACACTTTATTGCTGGCTGGCGCTATAGCCTTTATCGACTTCTGCTGCTTTAGTATCGTACATATCGTAGAATCACTGAATCACTAAAGAATTCACATTCTCCCTCTCTCTCTTCCTCCACTTTGGTACTTGTTACGAGTTTTTCTTGAATTTATCGTGTTTCTCACCTTTTACCAAAAGGCTGGCACTAGGAGCTTTTTTGGGCCCAAGGTAGCTTATTTAGCAGTTGCAAGCACAAAAACAATGGATTATTATGAAATGTATCGATGAACCCGTGGGGTGATAGTCACGCCCATATAATGCCACACTGACTGTGGTGGTCGGAAGCAGGCTGGCTTTGTTTACGGCCTGACGCTGGGAGAAGGGCCGGACGCTGACCATACCGCCGCTGAATCTCAAAAATCATGAACTTTGAAAGGTGAAATTCATGAAACACGATGCTGCTGAAACTCAGGGCCACTGTATATTACTACACTACATCATACAGGAATACTGTACTATATACAGACTCAGTTATATCCCAACTCTTTGTTTAAGTTGACTTGCTAACTTTCTGCACTTTTTTTTACTTTTTCATATACAGTACCTCATATATAAAAAAAGTATACCTTAATTTTTAAAGAACAATAGAGTAACACTTCAGAACTGAAGTTCTGTACTGTTTGTTGGCATTATGTTGTTCAGAGGAAAAGAAAATAGTTGTCTCCAAATTTATTGTTTTTCTCATTAAGTTTAGCTAATACACTTAAAAATTATGTATGGAGATGGTCATTGCATTAAAAAAGATTTAAATACAGGCTCCCTCAATTAATGATGGAGTTCCGTCTCTAAGAGTAGGTCATAGGCAATGGTCGTTGTTTAGGAGCATACTATACTGGTAATGGCTTGTGTCAACCATCTTTAGATATTTTTTTAATGTCACCTTGCACCATTTATAAAATTTTTAGTATATTTTTAAATGTTTATACAGTAGTGTACTGTATACTACTGTAATAAACAGAATAGAGGAAATCAGCTCTAATATACATTACTTAGGTTTGCATACTAGTTAGAGAGCTGGTCATAAGTCCAAGTGATCGGCAAACGAGTACATCGCTAAGTGAGGAGAGGCTGTATATGTACAGTGAAAACACAGTCTATATAATAGAGCTGATGTTACAGTGAGTCTTAATCTGATAAAAACAGAGAAGCACTGGTTATAGTAGGTCTTATTCTCTTTCCAACCATTCTCACTCATATACAGTTCAATTGCCAAATCAATGTTTTCCTATGTAAGAACAAAGAGGTACTGCAATAGACCTATAGGCCCATGCTATGCAAGTCCTACTGTCATCCAACTCTTCCCACTCATGGAGACAAAGTAGCATCAACAAAATTTTTAAAATAATATGCAACTAAATTCCAAAATTACTGATTTTATTAAGGAAAAAAATAACTTTGGGAAGTCCATGCTAGACAGGTCTTACTTTTCAACCATTCAAACTAGAAGCCTATTTGCAAACAATTGTTTTTTTACATAAGAATAGAGAAGCACCTCCTAGGCCCACTGGCCCATCCCATCATTACCACTCCGGGTTTTAGCTCTACTGCCTCAACTGCATTCTTATGTAAAGACAGAGGAGCACTGCAATAGTTTTACTGGCCCATGCTAAGCAGTTCCATTCTCAGTCAAGTAGTATTCCCCCTCATTAAAGTCAACTGCCAAACCATTGCAAGTACATAAGCGGGAGCACTGCAGAGCCTTTCAGCATGCTTGCAGGGTTAAAAAAACACCTAACCATTCCTATTTATACATCTGACAAACATTTTTTAATTGTGTAGCAGCAGTAAAGGATCAAATTAAATTTCAAAGGGATGGAGAGCTGAAGGAAACCCCCCTTCCACTGAATGGCATAAAATTAAAATACATGATACAATCTGCTTAGAAAGTTGAAGTCTGGGGGTTTTTAGAAATCTTGGGAACAACTCAGATATCAATTGCAAGTGAGGCCATGCAGCTTCAAGAGAAATTTTGATCTCCGTTGTTATTTTGCACTATGATCAATTGGATAATAATATATAACATTAAAAGAGGACAGTGTTTTATTTTTTGTTTACTTTGCATCCCTTTTTTTTACACTTAATTGTTCTACAAGCTCAGATTTCTTTATCACATCCACAGACACAGTATTAGTAATCACCATTTTCGTGTATACAATATTCCCAAAAACACACAGAAAAAAAAAAAGCACTGTTTATTTTCACTTTAGTACAGATTTACCATTGATTCACTTCCCTACATTGTTCTTGATGCTGCTTTTCTGAACATTTTTCTAAAACCTTATTTTAGCATTTAAATGTAATTTTTTAAATATTACAAAATTCAATTTGCATCTAATGTGGTCAAAAAAAAAAATTAAAGGAAAAAAAAGTGCCTTTTTTATAAATAGCTTGGTTCAATTTAGTCTCCAGAACACAGAAGAATATTAATTATTCTGTTAACAAAATACGTATAAATATAAATTCAATATTACAAAACTAGAAAATAAATACAGTGAAAGAAAGGAGGGGTTTCTTAAGAAATTTTGCTGAAACAAGAAAATTTTGGAGTGAGATAAACAAGTAAGAAAGCCTAGGAACGAATGGATTTGTCAGTTAAAAACAGAGTAGGGGAGTTAGTAGATGGGGAGCGGGAGGTAGTAGATGGCGGGAATTTTTTGGAGGAACTTTAAATTTTGATGAAAAGAGGGAGGCGATAATTTCATGTACTGGCCGGGGAGGTACAACATCGTTTAGGAGGAAGAAGAGCAGGATGTGAGTGTGGGGGAGGTGCGTGAGGAATTACGGGGAATGAAAGGGGAAAGCAGCTGGAATTGACGAATCATGACAGAAATGTTAAAAGCGGGGAATATAGTGCTGGAGTGGTTGGTATTTTTGTTTAATAAATGTATGAAAGAGGGGAAGGACTCTAGGGATTGGCAGGAGCATGTATATTTCCTTTATATAAAGGGAAGGGGGATAAAAGAGAGTGTAAAAATTATAGGGGAATAAGTTTACTGAGTATACCAGGTAAAGTGTATGGCAGGTTATTATTGAAAAAATTTAGAGGTAAGACAGAGAGTAGGATTGCAGATGAGCAAGGAGGCTTTAGAATGGGTAGGATGTGTAGATCAAGTGTTTACAGGAAGCATATTTTGGAACAGTATTTAGATAAAGGTAGAGAAGTTTTTTATTGCATTTATGGATTTAGAAAAGGCATATGATAGAGTGGATAGGGGAGCAATGTGGCAATGTTGCAAGTGTATGGAAAGGTAGTAAGTTACTGAAGGTGTAAAGAGTTTTTATGAGGATAGGAGGCCTCAGGTTAGGGTGTGTAGGAGAGAGGGAGATTATTCGGTAAAAGAGGTCTTAGACAGGGATGTGTGATGTCACCATGGTTGTTTAATAATTTATAGATGGGGTTTTAAAAGAAGTAAATGCTAGGGTGTTGGGGAGAGGTGGATTAAAATTTTGGAGAATTAAATGCAAATGGGAGTTTACACAGACTTTTGCTGATGATACTGTGCTTATGGGAGATTCTAAAGAAAAATTGCAAAGGTTAGTGGGCGAGTTTGGGAGAGTGTAAAAGGGAGAAAGTTGAAAGTGAACATAGATAAGAGTAAGGTGATGAGGGTATCAAACGATTTAAATAAAGAAAATTGGATATCACATTGGAGAGAGGGATTATGGAAGAAGTAAATGTTTTCAGATATTTGGAGTTGATGTGTCAGCGGATGGATTTATGAAGGATGAGGTTAACCATAGAATTGATGAAGGAAAAAGGGAGGGGGATTGAGGTATCTGTGGAGACAAAAACGTTATCCAGGAGGCAAAGAAGGAATGTACGAAAGCATAGTGGTACCAACACTCTTTTTGGTGTGAAGCATGGGTGAAAATGCTGAAGCAGGAGGAGGCTGGAGGCAGTGGAGATGTCCTGTCTAAGGGCAATGTGTGGTGGGGAAATATTATGCAGAAAAAATTTGGAATGTGGAAATTAGAGAAGGTGTGGAGTTACTAAAAGTATTTGTCAGAGGGCTGAAGAGGTTGTTGAGGTGGTTTGGTCATTTAGAGAGAATGGATCAAAGTAGAATGACTTGGAGAGCGATAAATCTGTAGGGGAAGGAAGGCGGGTAGGGTCAGCCTAGAAAGGTTGGGGGGAAGGGGCAAAGGAGGTTTTGTGGGCGAGGGGCTTGACTTCCCGCAAGCATGTGTGAGCGTGTTAGATAGGAGTGAATGGAGACGAATGGTTTTTGGGACATGACGATCTGTTGGAGTGTGAGCAGGGTAACATTTGTGAAGGGATTCAGGGAAACCAGTTAATTGATTTAGTTGGACTTGAGTCCTGGAAATGGGAAGTACAATGCCTGCACTTTAAAGGAGGGGTCTGAGATAGTGACAGCTTTTGGGGGGGACTTTCTCAGCGTCGATCTGAGTCTCTCTGCAAAGACAAAAGGGTTTGTATGAGTGTGGTGAAAGTGTTGAATGATGATGAAAGTTTTTCTTTTGGGGATTTTCTTTTTTTGGGTCACCCTGCCTCGGTGGGAGACGGCCACTTGTTGAAAAAAAAAAA
>WNWK01057257.1:0-10788 GCA_009830355.1 Cherax destructor
TCATCGCTACCCCTTATAGAACTTGGAAGGGAACACTGCAGAAGGTCTCCCCATATACTGTTGGTGTTGGTGGTTGGTTTTGATATGGACTTCCCGTATGGGCCAGTGGGCCTGTTGCAGTGCTCCTCCTTTCTTATGTTCTTATACTTGTCCAATCTCTTTTTATGTTACCCAAGGTTTTAACTATCACCCTACTTTGAAGACTGCACATGCAGCATTCTCCACCTGACTAAATCCTATAAATACTCATGTTTCTGTTATCCAGGTAGATCTGTTTGTGATTCGATAAAGCCCACTGGTGGGCGAAACGTTGTCAATAAAGGATCACATTATACTGCTTAAGTGTTTAATTTTCCAACAACAGATATTAGTGGGTTGAATTGGGGAAAAAACTTTTAAGAAGAGGGTAGGCGAGGTTGACCGTATATAAACACGGATATGGAAGTGAGGCGAGTGCAGATGATGGATGTGGGATTTTCAGATCATAGGGAGTTTACCTGGAGAGAATTCCGGGGTCAACGCCCCCGCGGCCCGGTCTGTGACCAGGCCTCATGTTGGACCAGAGCCTGATCAACCAGGCTGTTGCCTGCTGGCCGCACGCAGTCCAACGTACGAGCCAAAGCCCGGCTGGTCAGGTACCGACTTTAGGTGCCTGTCCAGTGCCTGCTTTAAAAACAGCCAGGGGGTTTGTTGGTAATCCCTGATGATGCTGGGAGGCAGTTAACAATCTTGGTCCCTTGACACTTATTGTGTTGTCCTCAACGTGCTAGTGGCACCCTGCTTTTCATTGGGGATGTTACATCGCCTGCCGAGTCTTTTTCTTTCGTAGGGAGTGATTTTCGTGTGTACGTTTGGTACTAATCTCTCGAGAATTTTCCACGTGTATATAACAATGTATTCTCCCGCCTGCGTTCTAGGGAGTACAGGTTTAGAAACTTCAAGCGTTCCCAGTAATTGAGGTGGTTTATCGCAGTTATGCGTGTCGTAAGGTTCTCTGCACATTTTCAAGGTCAGCAATTTCACCTGCCTTGAAAGGTGCAGTTAGTGTGCACAATATTCCAGCCTAGATAGAACAAGCGATTTGTAAACTTCTATGGGATGAAATTCGTAAGGCATCTACACATGAAAATGTTGTGCTGATGGGAGATTTTAACTTTAGACAAATTGACTGGAGCAATTTGACAGGAAATTTAGAGTCAAGTGACTTTCTTGATACGATTCAGGATTGTTTTGAAACAGTTGGTGACAGAACCAACTAGAGGAAATAACCTGCTAGACTTGGTTCTTGCCAGCAGGAAATCGCTAATTAATAATCTTTTAGGTTAATGATGAGCGGGGAAAGTGATCACAAATCACTCAGTTTTAATATATCATGGGGAAATTCCCTAATAATGACAATCAAGTCTCTGTCCCTGACTTCCGCCTGGCTGATTTCTTTGGACTGAAAAATTACCTGGGTGGGCTGAACTGGAAATGACCTGACAGTGGGTCAGGTAGGTGGTGATTGCCAATATGACGTTTTCAGAGGAAAAAGTTCTAGCTGCTCAGAAACTTATGTTCCTAATAGGAAATCAGATCAAACAAAAATGATCCTAAATGGATAACAATAGATTAAAACATCTCATTGGTCAAAAGAGAGGCTATATAGGCAAATCAAAAGAGGTGAGGGAATTAAGTAATCAATTTATTCAGTTAAAGAGAGAAATAAAAAGGGAATAAGAAAAGAAAAAGAACTATGAGGTTAAAGTTGCAAGAGAATCGAAAACTCCCAAAAGGATTTTTTCGGGGATACAGAAGTAAGATTAGGGACAAGATAGGCCCACTCAAAAGTTCTCAGGTCAGCTCACCGTCATTTATAAGGAAATGTGTAGAATTTTTAACACTTACTTCCTCTCAGTTTTTACACAGGAAGATACTAGCGATATTCAGAAATAATAAATTATGTAGACCAGGACGATAGTAAACTATGCACGATCAGGGTCACAAGTGACATGGTCCTTAGACAAATAGATAAATTAAAACCTAACAAATCCCCAGGCCCTGATGAACTGTATGCAAGGGTTCTAAAGGAATGTAAAGAGGAGCTTAGCAAACCTATGGCTAATCTTTTCAACATATCACTGCAAACTGGCATGGTGCCAGATAAGTGGAAAATTGCAAATGTAATACCTATTTTCAAAGCAGGAGACAGGTCCTTAGCTTCGAACTATAGACCAATAAGCCTAACCTCCATAGTGGGAAAATTTATGGAATCAATAATTGCCGAGGCAATTCGCAGCCATCTTGAAAAGCATAAATTAATCAACGAATCTCAGCACGGTTTTACAAAAGGGCGTTCCTGCCTTACAAATTTAATAACTTTTTTCACTAAGGTATTTGAGCAGGTAGATCATGGTAATGAATATGATATTGTGTATATGGACTTCAGTAAGGCTTTTGATAGAGTCCCACATCAGAGACTATTGAGTAAAATTAAGGCACACGGAATAGGAGGAGAATTTGTTTCCTGGATAGAGGCATGGTTGACAAATAGGCAGCAGAGAGTTTGCATAAATGGGGAGAAATCAGAGTGGGGAAGCGTCACAAGTGGTGTTCCACAGGGGTCAGTATTGGGCCCCTTGTTGTTCACAATCTACATAAACGACATAGATGAGGGAATAAATAGCGACATAAGCAAGTTTGCCGATGACACCAAAATAGGCCGTCCAATTCATTCAAATGAGGACATTAGAGCACTCCAGGAAGATTTGAATAGACTGATGCAGTGGTCGGAGAAGTGGCAGATGCAGTTTAATATAGATAAATGCAAAGTTCTAAATATTGGACAGGACAATAACCATGCCACATATAAACTAAATAATGTAGATCTAAATACTACTGATTGCGAAAAGGATTTAGGAGTTCTGGTTAGCAGTAATCTAAAACCAAGACAGCAGTGCATAAGTGTTCGCAATAAAGCAAACAGAATCCTTGGCTTCATATCAAGAAGCATAAATAATAGGAGTCCTCAGGTTGTTCTTCAACTCTATATATCCTTGGTTAGGCCTCATCTAGATTATGCTGCACAGTTTTGGTCACCGTATTACATAATGGATATAAATGCTCTGGAAAACGTACAAAGGAGGATGACTAAGTTGATTCCATGTATCAGAAATCTTCCCTATGAGGATAGACTGAGGGCCCTGAATCTGCACTCTCTAGAAAGGCGTAGAATTAGGGGGGATATGATTGAGGTATATAAATGGAAAACAGGAATAAATAAAGGGGATGTAAATAGCGTGCTAAAAATATATTGTATTGACAGGACTCGAAGCAATGGCTTTAAGTTGGATAAATTCAGATTCAGAAGGGATATAGGAAAGCATTGGTTTGGTAATAGAGTTGTCGATGAGTGGAACAAACTCCCGAGTACAGTTATAGAGGCTAAAACGTTGTGTAGTTTTAAAAATAGGCTAGATAAATATATGAGTGGGTGCGGGTGGGTGTGAGTGGGACCTGACTAGTTTGTGCTACTAGGTCAGATGCCGTGCTCCTTCCTTAAGTGAATGTAACCTGACCTGGCTGGGTCAGGGCATTGGCTTAAGCCGGCGGGAGACTTGGACCTGCCTCGCATGGGCCAGTAGGCCTGCTGCAGTGTTCCTTCTTTCTTATGTTCTTATGTTCTTAAAGTGTCAACATGGGCTTTGCATTCCTGGTTTTGAAGGTTCTCATTATCCATCCTGTCATTTTTCTAGCAGATGCGATTGCTACGGTGTTATGGTCCTTGAAGGTGAGATCCTCTGACATGATCACTCTCAGGTCTTTGACATTAGTTTTTCGCTCTACTGTGTGGTTGGAATTAGTTTTGTACTCCGATGAGATTTTAATTTCCTCACATTTTCCGTATCTGAGTAATTGAAATTTCTCATCATTGAACTTCATATTGTTTTCTGCAGCCCATTTAAAGATTTGGTTTATGTCTGCTTGAAGTCTTGCAGTGTCTTCAACGGTGGACACTGTCATACAGATTCGGGTGTCATCTGCAAAGGAAGACACGGCACTGTGGCTTATATCCCTGTCTATGTCCGATATGAGGATGAGGAACAGGATGGGAGCAAGTACTGTGCCTTGTGGAACAGAGCTTTTCACATTAGTTGCCTCAGACTTTACTCTGTTGACTACTACTCTTTGTGTTCTACTTGTTAGGAAATTATAGATCCATCTACCAACTTTTCCTGTTATTAGTAGACGTCGGGTGGGGGAGAATGATAAGGAGATACGGGAGTTATTGGAAGCTTAATGTGCGCTTACTAATGGGAGAGGAGGGGAGGGATCGATTTGCGGAGTGGTGGGAAGTTTTATGGGAGAGGGGAAAAAATGAGGGCGATATTGTACAGTGGTGGGAAGAATGCGTGAAGCCGAGTATAAGGGAATTTTATAAGGTCAGGGGAAGGGAGGGAAATCAGTAGAGGTTTGGGTTGCAGAAATATTTGGAGGGGCAGTTGAGCAGTTTTTATGAGGGGGTCTGGCTTACCCAGTGGTGGAGATCGAGGGAATAAAAGGAAAGTTGATGGACCTGCAGAATGATAGGTTTGATGCGGTTAGGGTGAGAACGGGGATCGAGTATGTTCTATGGGGAGACAGGCCATCTGCTTGTGTTCTGAGACAGTTTAGGAATCGGCAAAGGGGAATGAATATTACGGATTAAGAGGTGTGTGAAGGAATGGATGGGTATGTGGAAGGGCAGATGTTAGTGGCGATGGAAGGAATGAGTAATTATGTTGATAAGTGGTTTAGCAGCTACATGAAAAAGGGGGCATGAAGGTGGAGGGAGGGATGGATACTGGAGGAGGGTATTCTGCAGGTGTAAGGATGGGAGGAGAGGGAGGGATTGAGGGGAAGTATTAGTAAAGAGGTGTGGATAGCAGTGCAGAGTATGAGTAGGGGAAAGGCTCCAGGGGCTTTGAAATAATATTTGGCTATACTGTTCAACCACATGAAAGATAAGATATTTGATAAAATGTTGGGGAATAGGTTAAAGAGGGTCATTGGGAGGGTTATTGAGCAGGGGCAATATGGTATACCGGGACGTAGCATGTATAGGGGACATGGGAGGATATGGGAGTTCATCGAGGACTGAAGGGGTGGGGGTCCTGGGGTTGGATTGGAAAGCGGCATATGATAGCGTGGAGAAGGACACATTGTGTATGATAATGAGGAAGCAGGGGTTTGGGGAGGAAATAGTGGGTTGGGTGGAAACCTTGTATAGGGAAGCTAGTGTGAGAGTGCAAGTGAATAGAAGAGTGGGTGAATTGGTGAGTATGGAAAAGGGATTATGGCAGGGGTGTCCTTTGTACCAAATACAGTGGTACCCCGACTTACGATGGTCCCCAAACTCACCCTTTTATGTAAGTTTATTTTTTTAAATGCTTTTGTAAGTGTAATTTTGGGGGTCTAAAAGGACTAGTCTATTTTACATCATTTCTTATGGAGATAAATTCGTTTGGTAATGGCACTTGAACAGCATTCTGGAATGAAAAAATATCGTAAGTCGGGGTACCACTGTACTGTTTGCGTGTTTGCAAAACCCATTTTATAGTTTAATTTCTGAGAATGTGAGGGAGGAAGGACAGGTGGTGCAACAGGTATTGTGGGATATGTGGACGACACGACTGTGTTGGTAGGTGGGGAGGAGGGGCTGATGAATGTTGATAGGATTCAGGGACGGGAAATCCTGTGTCACAAATCCACTGAGGAATGTTTCTTCTGATTGACTTCAAACTTTTATTACTGGAAAGCTTTATTAAAATAACCTTATTACTCATTATCACCTGTATATTTTTTAATTTGTTAATTGTTTTAAATAATTTTTTGCCAATTTTAGGAAGTTATATTTAAAAAATAAATAATTTTTTGCCAATTTTAGGAAGTTATTTTTAAAAAAAAAAAAAATCGAATATTTTTTTTCTTCTGGGATTTTAAAGAATTTTAAATGGAATACAAATTAGAAAAAAAACGGGAAAGTAAAAACCCTGCTCTCATTACCACCTTCTGGAGTGGAGGCACAGTCATTGGCCTCCACTACAGAACAACAGATATTGGAAACAAATGGTATAAAATACCGACACAATGGAAAAATAAACACTTAAGCAGTATAATGTGATCCTTTATTGACAACATCCCTGGTCCATCACCAGGGTACTGAATGAGCCGAAGTACCTGGTCCAACACCAGGGTACTGAATGAGCCGAAGTACCTGGTCCATCACCAGGGTACTGAATGAGCCGAAGTACCTGTTCCATCACCAGGGTACTGAATGAGCCGAAGTACCTGGTCCATCACCAGGGTACTGAATGAGCCGAAGTACCTGGTCCATCACCAGGGTACTGAATGAGCCGAAGTACCTGGTCCATCACCAGGGTACTGAATGAGCTGAAGTACCTGGTCCATCACCAGAATACTGAGGGAGCCGAAGCACCTGGTCCATCACCAGGGTACTGAATGAGCCGAAGTACCTGGTCCATCACCAGGGTACTGAATGAGCCGAAGTACCTGGTCCATCACCAGAGTTCTGAAGGAGCCGAAGCACCTGGTCCATCACCAGGGTACTGAATGAGCTGAAGTACCTGGTCCATCACCAGGGTACTGAATGAGCCGAAGTACCTGGTCCATCACCAGGGCACTGAATGAGCCGAAGCACCTGGTCCATCACCAGGGTACTGAATGAGCCGAAGTACCTGGTCCATCACCAGGGTACTGAATGAGCCGAAGTACCTGGTCCATCTCCAGGGTACTGAATGAGCCGAAGTACCTGGTCCATCACCAGGGTACTGAATGAGCCGAAGTACCTGGTCCATCACCAGGGTACTGAATGAGCTGAAGTACCTGGTCCATCACCAGGGTACTGAATGAGCCGAAGTACCTGGTCCATCACCAGGGCACTGAATGAGCCGAAGCACCTGGTCCATCACCAGGGTACTGAATGAGCCGAAGTACCTGGTCCATCACCAGGGTACTGAATGAGCCGAAGTACCTGGTCCATCTCCAGGGTACTGAATGAGCCGAAGTACCTGGTCCATCACCAGGGTACTGAATGAGCCGAAGTACCTGGTCCATCACCAGGGTACTGAATGAGCCGAAGTACCTGATCCATCACCAGGGTACTGAATTAGCCGAAGTACCTGGTCCATCACCAGGGTACTGAATGAGCCGAAGTACCTGGTCCATCACCAGGGTACTGAATGAGCCGAAGTACCTTGGGAAAATTGCTAATATCCCTAATAATATGTCCCAGGAAGAAGTAGAGAAGGGGATGGCCCCCTATTATAGCACTTGTAAAATATCTCTTCAGGAACATTCAGAGAAAAAGGAAGTTAGAACCTTTAGGGATACTGGAGCATATTGCTCACTTATAAGAGAGGGAGTACTTCCCCTTTCTGAACAAACCTCTTTGCAATCCTCAGTTCTGTTAGAAGCTTTTGGAGGAGCAGTATTTTCTGTCCCTTTACATCAAATCTATGTGCAGAGTAAATACTACACTGGGTATTTGACTGTTGGTGTCTCAGAGGGATTTCCTATGAAGGATGCAATGCTATTACTGAGTAATAACATTGAATCTACTAAATGTATAGAACCCATAATGATTAATTCTTCCCCGATGTTCGCCATAACTCGGGCACAATCCAAAGTGATGTCTGATAAGAATGCTAACTCGTCCTTGGACGACGCTGATCTCGGACTAACCAATTTGTTTTGCGAGGAAAACTGGCCAGAGCCTCATAAATTTAGTGAACAGCCCCAGATCAAGCCTTCCTATTCCAGGGTTGCAGGATTGCCAGATGTCTCTGTTTCCATGCCTGAGGAACTGTTCTTTCGGGAGGAACAACGGAAAGACTCCTCACTAAACTCTGCTTTTGAGGCAGCTATGGGTAAATCCACTTCGGGTCACCCGGTCAAATATCTCTTAAAAAATAATTACTTAGTCTGCACTGAAACTAATAAGGAGGTGGAGGGAAAACAACAAACAGATAAGTTAGTGGTTCCCAGAAAGTTTAGGTCTCAGATAGTAAATATAGCCCATAATTCTTCTTTAGGAGGCCATTTGGGAATTACCAAAACTCAATACTGAATAACAAAAGAATTCTTTTGGCCAAAGTTAAGGCAAGATGTAAAGAATCATATTCGCTGTTGTCCAGAAGTCATTGTATTTAGTTAGGATGTGTTAGGGACTTTGGGTGGAACCAGCCCTTTTTTTTCCCCTAGTGGTTTTTTTTTTTTTTAGCGGGGGGTGCCCTGCTACCGACCGCAGGCACCGTGGACCTACGCTAGCCCTACCGTCTGCTGTCTCACTCTTAAGTTTAAAGCTGGACTTTATGTCTCGAGAAAAGTTTAGCTTTAACTAATGAGCGGGATGGTTGAGGGGAAAGGCGGTCCCATTATTATATGTGCCATGGCGGCACTCTACCCATTTGAGGTGGAAGCCTAGTCCTGAGCCCTCTTGGGGTGGGGGTGTTGCATGCAAAGAGTATGTAACCTTTATTCGGAGCATGTTAAACACACCCACATAGGCTCCCCTCCAACAAGCAAACCATCATTAAGGGTTTGATGATGGGGCCCCTCATCAAATCAATGACTCGGTTCAGCCAATTAAAATGCGAGTTTAACCATGACAAAGGTGACTTGGATACCACTCGCGGTTTGTCATTGGAATTCGTGCATAGAGCTGGTTGTGGAAAGTTGTCTGTCTTTTGGCTGCTGCTTAGCCTAGACAACTGTGGCGTGCACTAAATACTACTCTTTTGTATATAGTGTACATATGTGTAAAAAGCCCTGTTGTATTACTTGGTGAAGGAAAAGACAAAAGTCTTATATAATCACAATTACTTGGTGAGGAAAAGACAAAAGGCTGAAATTAATCTAACTGATTTTTGAAGGAAATACAATTTCAATACATCTTCTACTGTGTTTCTTTGCTCCAAGCTCCCTTTTACCCTCAGGATAACAGGCCATTGAACCTGAGGTTGTAATACCGTAGTTACTCTCAAGGAGGCTGGAGTGGTAATAACACCACCGTAGCTACTCTCAGGGAGGCTGGAGTGTTAATAACACCACTGTGGCTACTCTCAGGGAGGCTGGAGTGTTAATAACACCACTGTGGCTACTCTCAGTGAGGCTGGAGTGTTAATAACACCACTGTGGCTACTCTCAGGGAGGCTGGAGTGTTAATAACACCACTGTGGCTACTCTCAAGGAGGCTGGAGTGTTAATAACACCACTGTGGCTACTCTCAGGGAGGCTGGAGTGTTAATAACACCACTGTGGCTACTCTCAGGGAGGCTGGAGTGGTAATAACACCACCGTAGCTACTCTCAGGGAGGCTGGAGTGGGTATAGCATCATGTCTACTGCTGAGATTTAAACTGTTATATTCAAATTAGCAAATCATGGATTATAAGTAACAAATAATAATAATAATCATAATAAAATTATTGTAATAAAAATCAAATAATTATTTGCGACCACTGTCAGCCTCAGAGTTATCTCTGAGTTACCAGACCTTGCCACGTGGAGGCCAGTGGTTGGTCTTTAAGGTCCACCCCCTCCCCACCCACCTTCCCCAGGTTCTTGTGTCCAGGAATCCATCCGTGGGCCCCTGGATGTCTCCCCTTCATCACTTCCCTAAGGTCAGCCTCTCTCTCTCTCTCTCTCTCTCTCTCTCTCTCTCTCTCTCTCTCTCTCTCTCTCTCTCTCTCTCTCTCTCTCTCTCTCTCTCTCTCTCTCTCTCTCTCTCTCTCTGCCTTCCAGCCTCAGCCTTCCCCAGGTTCATGTATCAAGGAATCCATCCGTCCGCCTCTGAATGTTTTCCCTTCCTGACTTCCCCAAGGTCAGCCTCAACAACCTGTATTCTTGCCTTCCCCAGGTTCATGTATCCAGGAATCCATCCGTCCGCCTCCGAATGTTTTCCCTTCCTCACTTCCCCAAGGTCAGCCTCAACAACCTGTATTCTTGCCTTCCCCAGGTTCATATATCCAGGAATCCATCCGTTCGCTCCCGGATGTCTCCCCTTTCGCACTTACCGAAGGTCAGCCTCAACAACGACCTTCCCCAAGATCATGTATCCAGGAATCCATCCGTTCGCTCCCGGATTTCTCCCCTTCCCCACTTTCCTAAGGTCGGCGATGCCTTCCCCGGATCAGTGTCTCCAGGAGTTCACTTGTGTCACCTGAGTGGACTCCCTTCCCCACTTCCCCAGAGTCAGCGGTTGCCACTCCCAGTGACCTTGCTGGGTGGAAACTTGGTCTTGTCTAGCTGGTCTACGGTAGAGACTGTCCAGGTGGGTGGAATTACTGGAGGTGACACACAGAAAACTGCGTCCAGTAATTACACCCACCAAGACAGCCACGACCGTACACCAGCTAGACGAGACCAAGCTGCCACACACCTCACCCACCCAGGAGAGGATAGTTAAGATAAATTTTGGAAATCCTTTTAAATTACACTATGAATTTGTACTAAGTACAAGTTTTTTTACTTATTTAGCAGTTTAAAAGAATTTGCCAGCATTTTATTTAATGCCGATGAATGGCCAGGTGTTGAAGAACTTGTCCACCTCCATCAAAACTCTCTTAAATATTACACTTTTAATTTTTGTTTATTTATTCATCTTTTGCATTTGACACTCAAAGGCTAACAAGCGCACAAACATACTCATTTACAAGTATTTTCACATACATTTATACATTTCAACACACGCACTTTACGTACACCATTACACATACACTTGCATGCATAAAAAAACACACAAACAATC
>WNWK01057258.1:0-10788 GCA_009830355.1 Cherax destructor
CTTCCATCTCTGTCAATCCATAGCTGCCTCCCAACTTTCATGCATAAACTGAACAAAGGCACCAACCACTCCAAAACTACATCCCCATCTTATTTTATAACGTTTTTATCTTGTTCCCATTTATCCCAGCTGCTTTACCCCCTTTCATTTTTCCCCTACCCTTCCCACACTTATATTTTTTCCTCACTCCTATAAAATGTTATACCTCATTGCCCAATGCATGAAATTACAGCCTCCCTCTCATTACCATCAGCCTTTAACTCCTCAAAATATTCCTCCACCACCACTTTTGTTTTTACCTTCTTAATTCATGAGTTCCCTAGGCTCTCTTAACTTAATTCATGAGTTCCCTAGGTTTTCTTAACTTAATCTTATTCAGAATCTTTTTCTTATTCTCATCAAACTTTTTTGATAAGATTTCACCCACTCTCTCATTGACTCCTCTTCTGCCCTCACCACCCTTTCCACCTCTCTTACCCTTCATACACACCCTATTAACCTCTCCCTCTCTCACTCTCCATATACTTCACCCTTTTAACCTCTCCCTTTCTCTCTTACTCTGTCTTCTGTATACAACTTCTACATTGTAAAATCCACTCACATGCTAACATTGTCTCCCTTACCATCTTCATTATTCCACCAAGAGTTCCTCGTCCCTCTAGCACCCACCCTCCTATACCCACAAACTTCTGCTGCAAACATACACTCCATTACAACGCTCTAAACACTCCATAAAAAATATATACTTAAATCTGTATAACATTTACTTTGTCACGTTTAAAGATCATCGTCTGCCACGAGGCAGACGATGTTTAGTGTACATACGAGGAAGATATATATATATATATATATATATTATATATATATATATATATATATATATATATATATATATATATATAAGGAAAGTTATATACCTCAAGGTGTATACCCTGTGTATGACTCTTAGTGTCTCTTTAAAGTTTAAACAATACACAGAGCTAGTATACTACTAACACTAGTTGGTACCTCAATAACAATGTTGTGACCCTCAACTAGAACTAACAATGTTGTGACCTTCAACTAGAACTAACAATGTTGTGACCTTCAACTAGAACTAAGAGTGTTGTGACCCTCAACTAGAACTAACAGTGTTGTGACCTTCAACTAGAACTAAGAGTGTTGTGACCCTCAACTAGAACTAAGAGTGTTGTGACCCTCAACTAGAACTAACAGTGTTGTGACCCTCAACTAGAACTAAGAGTGTTGTGACCCTCAACTAGAACTAAGAGTGTTGTGACCCTCAACTAAAACTAACAGTGTTGTGACCCTCAACTAGAACTAACAGTATTGTGACCTTCAGTTGGAACTAACAATGCTGTGACCAACTAGAACTAACAATGTTGTGACCCTCAACTAGTACTAGTACACTGTTACAACCGTGTAGCACACTGTTACATCCGTGTAGTACATTGTAACACTCATGCAGTACATGAAGTTTAACATACCAGTAGACGTCATGAAGACGGGGCAGCAACACCTCACTAACTATACCTGAAACACAACACACACATATATGAGTAAAACTGACTCGCAACACCTCTACTATTGATATATTCTACCTGTTTGTCTGTACACTTATCAAACACCATTACTTGCAACCATGATTCATCTATTATTATTATTATTATTATTAGAAGTAGTAGTGTTATTATTATTATTATTAGAAGTAGTAGTGTTATTATTATTATTATTATTAGAAGTAGTAGTGTTATTATTATTATTAGTAGTAGTAGGAGTAATTATTATTATTATTATTATTATTATAATAGCAGTATCAGTAGTAGTAATTATTATTTGTATTATTATTATTATTATTATTATTATTATTATTGTTATTATTATTATTATTATTATTAGTAGTAGTAGTAGTAGTAGTGGTAGTTGCATTATTATTATTATTATTATTATTATTATTATTAGTAGTAGTAGTAGTAGTAGTTTAACACAGTGTTGGGCCCAGGAGCCACTAGTGTTGGGCACAGGAGCCACTAGTGTTGGGCCCTGGAGCCACTAGTGTTGGGCCCAGGAGCCACTAGTGTTGAGCCCAGGAGCCACTAGTGTTGGGCCCAGGAGCCACTAGTGTTGGGCCCAGGAGCCACAGTGTTGGGCCCAGGAGCCACTAGTGTTGGGCCCTGGAGCCACTAGTGTTGGGCCCTGGAGCCACTAGTGTTGTGCCCAGGAGCCACTAGTGTTGGGCCCTGGAGCCACTAGTGTTGGGCCCAGGAGCCACTAGTGTTGGGCCCAGGAGCCACTAGTGTTGGGCCCAGGAGCCACTAGTGTTGGGCCCAGGAGCCACTAGTGTTGGGCCCAGGAGCCACTAGTGTTGGGCCCTGGAGCCACTAGTGTTGGGCCCAGGAGCCACTAGTGTTGGGCCCAGGAGCCACTAGTGTTGGGCCCTGGAGCCACTAGTGTTGGGCCCTGGAGCCACTAGTATGCCTGAACATTTAGGTCAGAATAATGGTTGAACACTACTCAAGAACTAGACGTGGATTACTGAGTAGGATTTTTTAACTTTACAATACTAACTGCAACTTAGCTAAGTAATCAATGGTAAATTTCAATTATGCATTAATACTTCCAACTGATTCACCCTTCAAGGGAGGTTCCTTGATGCTGGTGAGGGGCTCTTGTTCTAGGAAATTGGATCTGTGCTCCAGTTCCCTGAATTAAGCATGGAATGCCTTCCACCTCCCCCTCCCAACACACAGGCGTTGTATAATACATACGGGTTTAGCGCTCCTCCTCCTACTCCATAATAATAATAATAATAATAATAATAATAATAATAATAATAATAATAATAATTCAAACTGGTTCAGTGAGAGTTAATATTTCTTAAGCAGTTTCATGGTAAGG
Organism: Cherax destructor; assembly: GCA_009830355.1. Classification (NCBI taxonomy): domain Eukaryota; kingdom Metazoa; phylum Arthropoda; class Malacostraca; order Decapoda; family Parastacidae; genus Cherax; species Cherax destructor. Next base: position 2,899 of record WNWK01057258.1, read on the forward strand.
TGTTTAAATTTTCACTTGTGGTTTAGTGTAGGTAGGGCAAGAGAGACAAAATATTATTATAATCTTAATTTTTAAAGGGGTGGAGAGGTAAGCCAGCAGAAGGCCTCGGTCAGATGACCAAAAGCTCCAGCTGTGGGTCATCATATGACTAAGACCTGCGTCAGGAAGCAATTGTCCTGTTTCCTGACAAACCTTACCTAACCTAACCTAACCTAACCTAACCTTACCTACAGCCTTGCAACACTTGACATGTGCAGGTGTCCTATGACCAGAGTTTCAGAACACACTCCCAGCATCCCGGTATCACTCCCAGCATCCCGGTATCACTCCCAGCATCCCGGTATCACTCCCAGCATCCCGGTATCACTCCCAGCATCCCGGTATCACTCCCACAACTTACAAAATCCTCTGATACCTGACATCAAACATTAAGACAAAGAGTTGTTACTTAATTCAACAACGACAGAGAGTGAAACTCAAGTGTGATCTTAGATAAATGTTTGCTTAGACACTGGCTTGTGTAGGTCCTATTTTTTCTTTTCATAGGATAGAAGAAACTAGGAATGTTGAAATACTGATTTTAATGCAATAATTTCTGTTAGTTTCATTCGATAAGGGGATTACCATCCCCCCCCCCCGTCTTCAAGAGGAAACTCGATAAATTTCTCAAGTCACTTCCTGATCCTGTGGTGCATACGATATTGTTTATTTAGACTTTAGTAAGGCTTTTGATAGAGTACCGCACCAGAGACTGTTAAAGAAAGTGGCAGCTCATGGCATTGGGGAAAAGTGCTGTCATGGATCGAGTCATGGCTCACCAATAGGAAGCAGAGTGTGCATAAATGGGGTTAAATCCGAATGGGGACTTGTAACAAGTGGTGTTCCACAGGGATCAGTCTTAGGCCCATTTTATTTATAATATATATCAATGACCTTGATGAGGGAATTACTAGTGATATGAGCAAATTCGCCGACGACACGAAGATAGGTAGGATAATTGATTCAAACATAGATGTCATAGAACTTCAGGAAGATTTAGGACAAACTTAATTCGTGGTCAGAAAAGTGGCAGATGCAGTTCAATGTAGATAAATGCAAGGTTCTGAAGCTCGGGAGTGTCCATAACCCAAGCACTTATAAGTTAAATAACGTAGAACTTAGCCATACAGATTGCGAGAAGGACTTGGGGGTGATGGTAAGCAGCAACCTTAAACCAAGACAGCAATGCCTAAGCGTACGTAATAAGGCAAATAGATTACTGGGATTTATATCAGAAGTGTTAGCAACAGAAGTCCAGAGGTTATATTACAGCTTTATACATCATTAGTAAGGCCTCACCTAGATTACGCAGCTCAGTTCTGGTCTCCATATTACAGAATGGACATAAATTCGTTAGAAAACATTCAGCGTAGAATGACTAAATTAATACATAGCATTAGAAATCTTCCTTACGAAGAAAGATTGAAGACCCTAAAATTACATTCACTTGTAAGACGTAGAATGAGGGAACATGATCGAGGTATACAAGTGGAAAATGGGTATTAACAAAGGGGATATAAATAAGGTCTTGAGGATATCTCTCCAGAGAGAACCCGCAATAATGGATTCAAGTTAGATAAGTTTAGATTTAGAAAGGATATAGGAAAGTATTGGTTTGGAAATAGGGTAGTTGATGAGTGGAACAGTCTGCCTAGTAGGGTTATTGAAGCTAGGACCTTGGGTAGTTTCAAATTTAGGTTGGATAAATTCATGAGTGAGAGGGGTTGGATTTGAGTGGGACTCGCGCATGAGTGGGTAGAATTGTCAAAGCTTATTTCTTGGGTAGCATTGAAAATTGGGTTGAGCAAATATTCTGTTAGTGGGACGGATTGTGAAGGACCTGCCTAGTATGGGCCAACAGGCCTGCTGCAGTGTTCCTCCTTTCTTATGTTCTTATGTTCTTATGACTGTGGGCGATGGGCAACAACAGCCTGATGAATCAGGCCAGCAGCCAGGAGGCTCAGTCTGAGATCAGGTCGAGGGGGGCTGTGAACCCCAGAAGCAACAACAGGTAACCTCCAGGTAACCAGGCCTACTGGCCCATGATAGGCAAAGTCTTCCACACCCAATCACGTACTACCTGTCCAGCCTACGTATTTTTAAAGCTACCAAAATTCCTGGTTTTAATGACACTACTCGGCAGTTTGTTCCACTTATTCACAATTCTATTACCATGTTAGTGGTAACTGCACAACAGAAACTATTTATATTTGTATATCTCTTCTAAATCCATTTTTTTCAACTTGAAGTCAAAATTTTGTGAATCCTGTTTTGGTTAGATATTTTCAGTAAGTAAATTATATCACCTTTATTTGTTCCTGTTTTTCATTTATACACCTCAATCATATTCCCCCTAATTCTATGTCTTTCCAGCGAGTGCAGATTCAGTGACCTCAGTCAGTCGTCGTAGCAAAGATATCTGATACATGGGATCATCTTCTTTATCCTTCTCTGTATGTTTTCCCAGATTTTGAGATCAGGTGGTGGTGGTAGTTAAGTGTGTTAGATCAGGTGGTGGTGGTAGTTAAGTGTGTTAGATCAGGTGGTGGTGGTGGTAGTTAAGTGTGTTAGATCAGGTGGTGGTGGTAGTTAAGTGTGTTAGATCAGGTGGTGGTGGTAGTTAAGTGTGTTAGATCAGGTGGTGGTGGTGGTAGTTAAGTGTGTTAGATCAGGTGGTGGTGGTGGTAGTTAAGTGTGTTAGATCAGGTGGTGGTGGTAGTTAAGTGTGTTAGATCAGGTGGTGGTGGTAGTTAAGTGTGTTAGATCAGGTGGTGGTGGTGGTAGTTAAGTGTGTTAGATCAGGTGGTGGTGGTAGTTAAGTGTGTTAGATCAGGTGGTGGTGGTAGTTAAGTGTGTTAGATCAGGTGGTGGTGGTAGTTAAGTGTGTTAGATCAGGTGGTGGTGGTGGTAGTTAAGTGTGTTAGATCAGGTGGTGGTAGTTAAGTGTGTTAGATCAGGTGGTGGTGGTAGTTAAGTGTGTTAGATCAGGTGGTGGTGGTAGTTACGTGTGTTAGATCAGGTGGTGGTGGTGGTAGTTAAGTGTGTTAGATCAGGTGGTGGTGGTAGTTAAGTGTGTTAGATCAGGTGGTGGTGGTAGTTAAGTGTGTTAGATCAGGTGGTGGTGGTAGTTAAGTGTGTTAGATCAGGTGGTGGTGGTGGTAGTTAAGTGTGTTAGATCAGGTGGTGGTAGTTAAGTGTGTTAGATCAGGTGGTGGTGGTAGTTAAGTGTGTTAGATCAGGTGGTGGTGGTAGTTACGTGTGTTAGATCAGGTGGTGGTGGTGGTAGTTAAGTGTGTTAGATCAGGTGGTGGTGGTAGTTAAGTGTGTTAGATCAGGTGGTGGTGGTGGTAGTTAAGTGTGTTAGATCAGGTGGTGGTGGTAGTTAAGTGTGTTAGATCAGGTGGTGGTAGTTAAGTGTGTTAGATCAGGTGGTGGTGGTAGTTAAGTGTGTTAGATCAGGTGGTGGTGGTAGTTAAGTGTGTTAGATCAGGTGGTGGTGATAGTTAAGTGTGTTAGATCAGGTGGTTGTGGTGTGTTAATCAGGGGGTGGTGGTTGTGGTGATGTGTATTAGATCACGTGGTGGTGATTGTTAGATGAGGTTTATCCAGTGTGAGGCTGAGATAGTTCTCAGAGACAGACAGTCACACGGGCAGAGCAGTAGGCCTACAAACCCACCAAGACAATAATAATAATCTTGGCTTTACTGTTTGTTTACTCTGACGGCACCTGGGGCCTCTCACCCAGGTCACCTATCTTAAACCCTGGGCTCTAACTCAGGTGATTATGTTCTCACGGTGTGTGTGTGTGTGTGTGTGTGTGTGTGTGTGTGTGAGAGAGAGAGAGAGATGAGGCGTGTACATGGGAGAGATAGAGAGTACTTATATAAATAAACAGTATATATTTTAGTTACAAAATACATAAGTGCGTGGTAATAATTATTTGTGTGTATTTATATATATATATATATATATATATATATGTATTTATATATATATATATATATATATATATATATATATATATATATATATATATATATATATATGAAAAAATAGAGAATTCAAGCGCTTTCGTGACTACTCACATTATCAAGGAACTATAAAAGGAAACATGACAAGAGGACTTATATAAGGGCAAGACTACACCTCACAGTCACATCACACTAACAAAGACTACACCTCACAGTAGCGTAACATCGCAACGACTCTGTGAAGAGGAAAAACAAGAAAGGACCTGAAACTCTTCCCAAGAATTAAGATTAGTCCAATTTATCATTAAATTCTTCCCAAATTTTATTAATTATAAAAGAATCCAATTTATATAAACCAAAAGAAATATTCATATTATTTTCAAAGCTGCTTTTAATGAAACATGATTCTATTATATTCCTCTCAACCATGGACTTGCTTGATACAACCTTCTCAGCATTTTGAAAATCAATTGGATGGTTAAAGTCTCTCACATGAATAAATAGAGCATTAGAATCTTGTCATAAGAAACATAAGAAACATAAGAAAGGAGGAACACTGCAGCAGGCCTGTTGGCCCATACTAGGCAGGTCCTTCACAATCCGTCCCACTAACAGAATATTTGCTCAACCCAATTTTCAATGCTACCCAAGAAATAAGCTTTGACAATTCTACCCACTCATGCGCGAGTCCCACTCAAATCCAACCCCTCTCACTCATGAATTTATCCAACCTAAATTTGAAACTACCCAAGGTCCTAGCTTCAATAACCCTACTAGGCAGACTGTTCCACTCATCAACTACCCTATTTCCAAACCAATACTTTCCTATATCCTTTCTAAATCTAAACTTATCCAACTTGAATCCACTATTGCGGGCTCCCTCCCGGAGAGACATCCTCAAGACCCCACCTATATCCCCCCTGCTAACACCCACTTTCCACTTGCACACCTCGACCATGTCTCCCCCCATTCCACGTCCCACAAGTGAATGCAATTCCAGGGTCCCCAATCCCTCCCCGCAAGGAAGACCTATAATGCCATGCATCAACTCAGCCATTCTACGCTGAACGCCCTCCAACGAACCCATGTCCACTCTGTAATATGGAGACCAAAACCGAGCCGCGTAATCCAGGTGAGGCCCCACCAATGATGTAAAAAGCTGCAATACAACCTCTGGACTTCTGCCGCTAACACTTCCCGACACAAATCCCAGTAATCCACCCGCCTCACTACGCACGCCTAGGCACTGCTGTCCCGGTCTAAGGTTGCTGCTCACCATCACCCCCAAGTCCCTCTCGCAATCTGCATGGCCAAGTTCCAGGTTATTCAACTTACAAGCGCTTGGGCCACGGACACTCCCGAGCTTCAGAACCCCGCACTCATCCACACTGAACTGCATCTGCCACCCCTCCGACCACGAACCAAGTTTGTCCAGTTCTAATGCTATATTTATGTTGTTTTAATCTTAGTTCAAGACTTTTACCAGTTTGACCATAATAAACTTTATCATATTTTACAGGGAATCTTATAGACACATCCGTCAGCATTTTGGGGGAATTTTTATCAAAAGTCTTTTTACTGTATCAAGATTTTTAAATACAACTTTGATATTAAAATTCTTAAGAAAGGAAGGCATATAAACCCAAGTTTTCATGGTAAGGAAGAACCAACATATTTTTGGTTGAATAAGGTTGGTTGCCCCTTTGGGATTGTAAAAGTATTCCTAGCTATTTTAAAAGATTTATCAATTATGTTTCTAGGTTTTTTTTAATCATTAGTTTTTCATAAATTTTAGAGATTTCTTCATCTATGAACTCTGGACTACAAATACGTAAAGCTCTCAAAAACATTGAAGAAAAAACCGACACTTTAACTCATATTGATGTGAAGTAATATTTAAAAATCTTATACAGTAAAAAGACTTTTGATAAAAATTCCCAAAATGCTGACGGATGTCTATAAGATTCCTGTAAATTTGCGATAAAGTTTATTATGGTCAAACTGGTAAAAGTCTTGAACTAAGATTAAAACAACATAAATATACATTAGAACTGGACAAGATTCTAATGCTCTATTTATTCATGTGAGACTTTAACCATCCAATTGATTTTCAAAATGCTGAGAAGGTTGTATCAAGCAAGTCCATGGTTGAGAGGAATATAATAGAATCATGTTTCATTAAAAGCAGTTTTGAAAATAATATGAATATTTCTTTTGGTTTATATAAATTGGATTCTTTTATAATTAATAAAATTTGGGAAGAATTTAATGATAAATTGGACTAATCTTAATTCTTGGGAAGAAGTTTCAGGTCCTTTCTTGTTTTCCTCTTTACAGAGTCGTGAGATGTTACGCTACTGTGAGGTGTAGTCTTTGTTAGTGTGATGTGACTGTGAGGTGTAGTCTTGCCCCTTATATAAGTCCTCTTGTCATGTTTCCTTTTATAGTTCCTTGATAATGTGAGTAGTCCTGTTAGGTAAAAGGACACAAGTGCAACTAATGTGACATTTTATTGTGGCAACGTTTCGCTCTCCAGGAGCTTTGTCAAGCTGTTACCAACAATACAAGGACACAGAGGGTATATTTAAGTACAGAGCGAGGTGCATGTTCTTAGTTTTTTCTTTCCACAGTCGTCATAACTTTGCATTTGCTGAGGATGAGTTCCAAATGTTAATTTGTTTAACCAGGTTATTTTGTAGCCTTTTTCTGTCATCGCCTCTGTCTAGTGTCTTTATTACTGTCACATCATTTAGGAGAAAAAGGGAATATATGGGACTACTTGTTTGGCATGTTTACATGTACAAGGAACAGAGTACTGGTCACAAGGACAGAGTACTGGTCACAGGAACAGAGTACTGGTCACAGGGACAGAGTACTGGTCACAGGGACAGAGTACTGGTCACAGGAACAGAGTACTGGTCACAGGAACAGAGTACTGGTCACAGGAACAAAGTACTGGTCACAGTTGAACATGAATGAAAATTAGACAAATGTGCAACATATGGATATCTTTATTTGTAGACGTTTCGCCCTCCAGTGGTTTTTTACACTACAATACAAGGACATAATGTGAAGACAGTAGAACTATATACAAAAGACGAGGTAATCAGTCCCTCAGTCTTGGAGTTGAAGAGAAGAGTAGTTCTGCATTCTTCTAATAAAATAAAGATACTTCGATGTTGCACATGAGTCTAATTCTTCAATTGGTCAAAGTTGACCCGTGAAACCCTCTCCAGGTAAACTCCAGGTAAACGATCATCACTGTCTTGTATGTATTCTTAAAGTCATATACTGTGGCTAGAGAGAGGCTCCAGCAAGTGAGTCAGGTGCTTCTGGACATACACCAGTACGACCTACTGATTACTTCCTGGACATACACCAGTACACCTCTGTATTACTTCCTGGACATACACCAGTACGACCACTGTATTACTTCCTGGACATACACCAGTACGACCTACTGTATTACTTCCTATCCTTGTGCTCGTATGTGTTATAATATAATATCTTTACTTCTACAAGTACATGTACAAGGTATACAGACTTAGCTGACATCAATGACATACTACTATATGGAAAGCTCCTTGTTTCATAATCACTAGTGTCACTCCAGCGTTTTCCAAGTTGTACACTGTGTGATGACTTAGACGCTTGTACAACACTTACAACACTTGTACAACACTTGTACGACACTTGTACAACACTTGGGTATCTTTAAGATACCCAACTGTTGCACTTGTGTCTAATTCATCAAACTGTCGGTTCTGTGAACCATTTATCTACATGTACACCGTGAGTACATTATATCGCTGTACACTGGACATGTTTTCAAGTTGTACAACTGACACATCAGAACTGAGGAAGATGTTTACCAGAGTCC
>WNWK01057259.1:0-10787 GCA_009830355.1 Cherax destructor
GAGTTGTAGATGCGTGGAACAATCTTCCGAGTAGGGTGATAGAGGCTAGGACCTTGGGTGGCTTTAAAAAGAGATTAGACAAATATATGAGTGGGAGGGGCTGGGTTTGATTAGTGTCGGAGTACAGGAGTAAATTCTTAGGTAGTGGTGGTTTTGATAAGGACCTGCCTTGTATGGGCCAGTAGGCCTTCTGCAGTGTTCCTCCATTCTTATGTTCTTATGTTCTTATGTGTCAGTAGTAGGAGTGGGAGAGTGTCAGTAGTGAGGGTGGGAGTGTCAGTAGTGAGGATGGGAGAGTGTCAGTAGTGAGGGTAGGAGAGTGTCAGTAGGGAAGGTGGGAGAGTGGAAATAAATGGTATAAAATACCGACACAATGGAAAAATAAACACATAAGCAGTATAATGTGATCCTTTATTGACAACGTTTCGCCCACGCAGTGGCTTTATCAGTCACAGACAGATCTACCTGGAAAATGAGCAACATGGAGATATATAGGGTACAGTCAGGTGGAGAATGCTGGGTCAGGTGGAAAGCTGCATGTGAGTCTTAAAAGTAGTGTGATAGTTAAAAACATAGTGTGACTTAAAGGACCTGCAGTGTACCATTCTTGAGTTCTAGGTGGGATAGCGTTGAAGAAGTTTCTTGGCAATAGGTTCAGCTATGTTGTAGAAGCCGTTGTTCTGGTTGAAGTTGTTGGATATACAGATGAGTGATGATTCTAGGATTCTTCGGTATTGCGTGTTGTCTTCTTTGGCGATGAGTCTTGCGTTTCTGTAGTTGATTAAATGGTTGTGTAAATTTCGGTGTTGAACACAGGCCTTTCTTGAGTCGTCAGATCTGCCTGCGTACTGGTGTTCTGAAATGCGTGTTTGTAGGTCTCTGGATGTTTCGCCAACGTATAATTTGCTGCAGCCATTACAAGGGATTGTGTATACCCCTGCCGTGGATTGAAGCTTTTCCTGTCTGTTACTGGTAAGGTCTTAGAAAAAAATAGCTGAACCTATTGCCAAGAAACTTCTTCAACGCTATCCCACCTAGAACTCAAGAATGGTACACTGCAGGTCCTTTAAGTCACACTATGTTTTTAACTATCACACTACTTTTAAGACTCACATGCAGCTTTCTCCACCTGACCCAGCATTCTCCACCTGACCCAGCATTCTCCACCTGACTGTACCCTATATATATCTCCATGTTGCTCATTTTCCAGGTAGATCTGTCTGTGACTAGATAAAGCCCACTGCGTGGGCGAAACGTTGTCAATAAAGGATCACATTATACTGCTTATGTGTTTATTTTTCCAAGGTGGGAGAGTGTCAGTAGTGAAGATGGGAGAGTGTCAGTAGTGAAGGTGGGAGAGTGTCAGTAGTGAGGGTGGGAGAGTGTTAGTAGTGAGGGTGGGAGAGTGTCAGTAGTGAGGGTGGGAGAGTGTCAGTAGTGAGAGTGGGAGAGTGTCAGTAGTGAGGGTGGGAGTGTTAGTAGTGAGTATGGGAGAGTGTCAGTAGTGAGGATGGGAGAGTGTCAGTAGTGAAGATGGGAGAGAGTCAGTAGTGAGGGTGGGAGAGAGGTACTAGGGAGGGTGGGAGAGTGTCAGTAGTGAGGGTAAGAAAGTGTCAGTAGTGAGAGTGGGAGAGTGTCAGTAGTGAGGGAGGGAGTGTCAGTAGTACTCACCTAATTGTGGTTGCAGGGGTCGAGGCTCAGCTCCTGGCCCCGCCTCTTCGCGGGTGGGAGAGTGTCAGAAATGAGGGTGGGAGAGTGTCAGTAGTGAGGATGAGAGAGTGTCAGTAGTGAGAGTGGGAGAGTGTCAGTAGTGAGAGTGGGAGAGTGTCAGTAGTGAGGGTGAGAGAGTGCCAGTAGTGAGGGTGGGAGAGTGTCAGTAGTGAGAGTGTCAGTAGTGAAGATGGGAGAGTGTCAGTAGTGAAGGTGGGAGAGTGTCAGTAGTGAGGGTGGGAAAGTGTCAGTAGTGAAGGTGGGAGTTTCAGAAGTGAGGGTGGGAGAGTGTCAGTAGTGAGGGTGGGAGAGTGTCAGTAGTAAAGGTGGGAGAATGTCAGTAGTGAGGGTGGGAGAGTGTCAGTAGTGAGGGTGGGAGAGTGTCAGTAGTGAGGGTGGGAGAGTGTCAGTAGTGAGGGTGGGAGAGTGTCAGTAGTGAGGGTGGAAGAGTGTCAGTAGTGAGGGTGGGAGAGTGTCAGTAGTGAAAGTGGGAGAGTGTCAGTAGTGAGGGTAGGAGAGTGTCAGAAGTGAGGGTGGGAGAGTGTCAGTAGTGATGGTGGGAGAGTGTCAGTAGTGAGGGTGAGAGAGAGTCAGTAGTGAGGGTGGGAGAATGTCAGTAGTGAGGGTGGGAGAGTGTCAGTAGTGAGAGTGGGAGAGTGTCAGTAGTGACGGTGGGAGAGTGTCAGTAGTGAGGGTGGGAGAGTGTCAGTAGTGAGGGTGGGAGAGTGTCAGTAACGAGGGTGGGAGAGTGTCAGTAGTGAGGGTGGGAGAGTGTCAGTAGTGAGGGTGGGAGAGTGTTAGTAGTGAGGATGGGAGAGTGTCAGTAGTACTCACCTAATTGCGGTTGCAGGGGTCGAGACTCAGCTCCTGGCCCCGCCTCTTCGCTGTCCGCTACTGGGTCTCTGCTCTCCCTGCTCCATGAGGATGGGAGAGTGTCAGTAGTGAGCGAGGGAGAGTGTCAGTAGTGAGAGTGGAAGAGTGTCAGTAGTGAGGGTGGGAGAGTGTCAGTAGTGAGTGTGGGAGAGTGTCAGTAGTGAGGGTGGGAGAGTGTCAGTAGTGAGAGTGGAAGTGTCAGTAGTGAGTGTGGGAGAGTGTCAGTAGTGAGTGTGGGAGAGTGTCAGTAGTGAGGGTGGGAGAGTGTCAGTAGTGAGAGTGGAAGAGTGTCAGTAGTGAGGGTGGGAGAGTGTCAGTAGTGAGTGTGGGAGAGTGTCAGTAGTGAGGGTTGGAGAGTGTCAGTAGTGAGAGTGGGAGAGTGTCAGCAGGGAGGGTGGGAGAGTGTCAGTAGTGAGAGTGGGAGAGTGTCAGCAGGGAAGGTGGGAAAGTGTCAGTAGTGAGGGTGGGAGAGTGTCAGTAGTGAGGGTGGGAGAGTGTCAGTAGTGAGGGTGGAGAGTGTCAGTAGTGAGGGTGGAGGTGTCAGTAGTGAGGGTGGGAGAGTGTCAGTAGTGAGGGTGGGAGAGTGTCAGTAGTGAGGGAGTGGAGTGTCAGTAGTGAGGGTGGGAGTGTGTCAGTAGTGAGGGTGGGGGAGTGTCAGTAGTGAGGGTGGGAGAGTGTCTGTAGTGAGGGTGGAGAGTGTCAGTAGTGAGGGTGGGAGAGTGTCAGTAGTGAGGGTGGGAGAGTGTCAGTAGTGAGGGTGGGAGAGTGTCAGTAGTGAGGGTGGAGAGTGTCAGTAGTGAGGGTGGGAGAGTGTCAGTAATGAGGGTGGGAGAGAGTCAGTAGTGAGAGGTGTCGAGTGAGGGAGTGTCAGTAGTGAGGGGGAGAGTGTCAGTAGTGAGGGAAGTGTCAGTAGTGAGGGGAGTGTCAGTAGTGAGGGTGGAGAGTGTCAGAGTGAGGGTGGAGAGTGTCAGTGTGAGGGTGAGAGTGTCAGATGAGTGAGGCTGAGGAGGGAGTGTCAGATGAGGGTGAGAGTGTCAGTAGTGAGGTGGAGAGTGTCAGTAGTGAGTGGAGGTCAGGTGAGGTGAGGTGTCATAGTGAGGGTGGGAGTGTCAGTAGTGGAGGGGTGTTCAGATGATGGGAGATTCAGTAGTGAGGTGGTAGTGCCTGTCAGTAGTGCAGTCTTCAGTAGTGCTCGTGCGATCCTCTAGTAGCTGAAGTGTCTCTTCTGTGAGTAGTGCCTCTAGCTAGCTTCTAGTGAGGGCAACGTGTCATAGTGGGCTGGAGAGTGCCTATGAGCTACAACTGTCAGTATGATGTCGTCAGTATACTAATTCAGTAGTGGCCTCTCTCACTTAGTGCATGCCTTCGGATGTCATGTCTCATGAGTGCTCTCTGTATCTATGACTGCCCTTTCCTCTATACTGCCTCTTCCTCATCTGTGTCCATACCTTCCTATCTATGCCTCTTTCCTCTCTACTTTCTCCTTCTTCTATACTGCCTCTCTCCTTCCTCTATACTGCCTCTCTCCTTCCTCTATACTGCCTCTCTCCTTCCTCTTCCTGCCTCTACCTTCCTCTCTATACTGCCTCCTCTTCCTCCTCTATCTGCCTCCTTCCTTCCTCTATACTGCCTCCTTCCTCCTCTATACTGCCTCTTCTCCTTATCCTCTTCTTCATATGCTCTTCCTCCTCTATACTGCCCTCTTCCTCTTCTGCCTCCTTCCTTCCTCCTTACGTCTCCTCTCCTTTCATCTCCTCTACTTCCTCCCTCTATCTGCCTCTCTCACTCTTTCCCCCTCTATACTGCCTCACTTCCTCCTCTATACTGCCTCACTTTCCTCTATACTGCCTCACTTCCTCCTCTATACTGCCTCACTTCCTCCTCTATACTGCCTCTCTTCCTCCTCTATTCTGCCTCACTTCCTCCTCTATACTGCCTCACTTCCTCCTCTATACTGCCTCACTTCCTCCTCTATACTGCCTCACTTACTCATCTATACTCTCTCACTTCCTCCTCTATACTGCCTCACTTCCTCCTCTATACTTAAGACAGGGAGTACTGCCTCTCTTCCTTCTCTATACTGCCTCTTTTCCTCCTCTATACTGCCTCACTTTTTCTTCTATACTGCCTCACTCTCTCTATACTGCCTCACTTCCTCCTCTATACTGCCTTACTTCCTCCTCTATACTGCCTCACTTCCTCCTCTATACTGCCTACTTTCCTCCTACTGCTCTCACTTCTCCTCTATACTGCATCATTTCCTATACTGCCTCTCTTCCTCCTCTATTCTGCCTCACCTCCTCCTCTATGCTGCCTCACTTCCTCCTCTATACTGCCTCACTTCCTCCTCTATACTGCCTCACTTCCTCCTCTATACTGCCTCACTTCCTCCTCTATACTGCCTCACTTCCTCCTATACTTAAGACAGGAGTACTGCCCTCTCTTCCTCCTCTATACTGCCTCTTTTCCCCCTCTATACTGCCTCACTTTCTCTTCTATACTGCCTCACTTCCTCCTCTATACTGCTTCTCTTCCTCCTCTATACTGCCTCACTTCCTTCTCTATACTGCCTCACTTCCTCCTCTATACTGCCTCACTTTTCCTCTTCTGCCTCACTTCTCCCTATCTCCTCCTCTATACTGCCTCACTTCCTCTATACTGCCTACTTCCCTCACTTCCTCCTCTATACTGCCTCACTTCCTCCTCTATACTGCCTCACTTTCTCCTCTATACTGCCTCTCTTCCTCCTATACTGTCTCTCTTCCTCCTCTATACTGCCTCTCTTTCTCCTCTATACTGTCTCTCTTCCTCCTCTATACTGCCTCTTCCTTCTCTATATTGCCTCTCTTCGTACTCTATATTGTCTCTTTCCTCCTCCATACTATCTCTCTTCCTCCTCTTACTGCCTCTCTTCCTCTTCTATACTGCCTCACTCTTTCCTCTATACTTCCTCACTTCCTCTTCTATGCTGCCTTACTTCCTCCTCTATACTGCCTCACTTCTTCCTCTATACTGTCTCACTTCCTCCTATATACTGTCTCTTCCTCCTATATACTGCCTCACTTCCTCCTCTATACTGCCTCACTTTCTCGTCTATACTGCCTCACTTCCTCCTCTATACTGTCTCTCTTCCTCCTCTATACTGCCTCACTTCCTCCTCTATACTGCCTCACTTCCTCTTCTATACTGCCTCACTTTCTCCTCTATACTTCCTCTCTTCCTCCTCTATATTGCTTTTTTCCTCCTCTATACTGTCACTTCCTCCTCTATACTGCCTCACTTCCTCCTCTATACTGTCACTTCCTCCTCTATACTACCTCACTTCCTCCTATACTGTCACTTCCTTATACTGCCTCTTTCCACCTCTATACCTCCTTCCTTCTCTATACTGTCTCACTTCCTCTCTCTATACTGCCTCACTTCATTCTTTATACTGTCTCTCTTCCTCCTCTATACTGCCTCTCTTCCTTCTCTATACTGCCTCACTTCCTCCTATATACTGCCTCACTTTTTCCTCTATACTGCCTCTCTTCCTCCTCTATACTGCCTCACTTCCTCCTCTATACTGCCTCACTTCCTCCTCTATACTGCCTCTCTTCCTCCTCTATACTGCCTCTCTTCCTCCTCTATACTGCCTCACTTCTCCTCATACTACCTCACTCCCTTTATACTGCCTCACTTTTCCTCTATACTACCTCACTTCCTCCTGTATACTGCCTCACTTCCTCCTCTATACTGCCTCACTTCCTCCTCTATACTGCTTCACTTCCTCCTCTATATTGCCTCACTTCCTCCTCTATACTACCTCACTTTCTCCTTTATACTGCCTCACTTTTTCCTTTATACTGCCTCACTTCCTCCTTTATACTGCCTCACTTCCTCCTTTATACTGCCTCACTTCCTTCTCTATACTGCCTCACTTCCTCCTCTATATTGTCTCACTTCCTCCTGTATACTGCCTCACTTCCTCCTCTACACTGCATCACTTCCTCCTCTATACTGCTTCACTTCCTCCTCTATATTGCCTCACTTCCTCCTCTATACTACCTCACTTCCTCCTCTATACTGCCTCACTTTTTCCTTACTGCTTCACTCCTCCTTTATACTGCTCACTTTCCTTTATACTGCTCACTTCCTCTATACTACCTCACTTCCTCCTCTATACTGCCTCACTTCCTCCTCTATAATGCCTCACTTCCTCCTCTATACTGGCTCTTCCTCCGCTATTCTGCCTCACTTCCTCCTCTATACTGCTTCACTTCCTCCTCTATACTGCCTAACTTCCTCCTCTGTACTGCCTCACTTCCTCCTTTATACTGCCTCACTTTTTCCTCTATACTACCTCACTTCCTCCTGTATACTGCCTCACTTCCTCCGATATACTGCCTCACTTCCTCCTCTATACTGCCTCTCTTCCTCCTCTATACTTCCTCACTTGCTTTTCTATACTGCCTCACTTCCTTCTCTATACTGTCTCACTTTCTCCTCTATACTGCCTCTCTTCCTTCTCTATACTGCCTCTCTTCCTTCTCTATACTGCCTCTCTTCCTTCTCTATACTGCCTCTCTTCTTCCTCTATTCATCCTCTATACTGCCTCTCTTCCTTCCCTATACTGCCTCTATTCCTCCCCCTATAATGCCTCTCTTTTTTCCTCTATACTGTGTGTCTTCCTCCTTGTGAGGGAAAAGTGGTTGTAAATAAGGTAACGGTTGTTCAGTCAGCCGGGAGCATTATTAACGAGTTACAGCCAGCACTACCATCTAGCGGGCTGGAGCTAAACTCTTGTTCCCGGTTGTCTGAGGGTTTTTACTTTCTACTCCTGGTAGTATGACTCTTACCTGGTGTCGGTTGGGGAGTGGAAAATCACTTCACCTTCACTCTTCCGAATCAGGTAAGGCAAGCTACAGGATAGTTCTTTGTTTGATTATTATGTTTTCTTTGGTTACCAGTAGTGACTTGGTCATCTTGAAACACCTTTTCTATCTTAAATGTTTTAAGACTTATGGTAACAAGAATATTTTCTTTATTATCAGCTCTGCTGCTGGACTGGTTCTCCAGGACAGACTCATGACTTACGAGCAAGATTTCCTGACTTAACGGGAATTCCACAACAACTCCTCTAGTTTCTAACTTGTGTGCGTTAGAGGGTGTTGCTGAAGATCTCGCCTCCCTTTGGATACCTACAGTGTGTATTTCAACCTCGTGGTCCCAGGAGATTCACCATCTACCGGAGACATACCACCTACAGAGACAACCATCATCTATTCTCCCCTCTCCGGTTATTACCTCCTGTCTCACCAACAGAACTGAACCACAACGGATATATTTCTTTTTATTTCTATTTAATTTTATATTAAAATCCAGAAAAAACCATCTTATTATAAATATCCTTCGGTTTACTATTATTTATTAATTTTTCCATCAATATTTTGTTCAGGGGAAGGCGTTTCTGACACTCCTCTATACTGCCTCTCTTTTTTTCCTCTATACTGCCTCTCTTTTTCCTCTATACTGCCTCTTTTTCCTCTATACTGCCTCTCTTTTTCCTCTATACTGCCTCTCTTTTTCCTCTATACTGCCTCACTTTTTCCTCTATACTGCCTCTCTTCCTCCTCTATACTGTTTCACTTCCTCTTCTATACTGCCTCACTTTTTCCTCTATACTGCCTCACTTTTCCTCTATACTGCCTCACTTTTTCCTCTATACTGCCTCACTTTTTCCTCTATACTGCCTCACTTTTTCCTCTATACTGCCTCACTTTTTCCTCTATACTGCCTCTCCTAATCTATACTGTTTCTCTTCCTCTATACTTCCTCACTTCCTTTTCTATACTGCCTCACTTCCTTCTCTATACTGCCTCTCTTATTCCTCTCTTCTGCCTCTTTTCATCCTCTATACTGCCTCACTTCCTCCTCTATACTGCCTGTCTTCCTCCTCTATGCTGCCTCACTTCCTTGTCTATAGAGCCTCACTTCCTCCTCTATACTGCCTCACTTCCTCCTCTATACTGCCTCACTTCCTCCTCTATACTGCCTCACTTCCTCCTCTATACTGCCTCACTTCCTCCTCTATACTGCCTCACTTCCTCCTCTATACTGCCTCACTTCCTCCTCTATACTGCCTCACTAACTCCTTTCTACTGTCTCACTTCCTCCTCTATACTGCCTCACTTCCTCCTCTATACTGCCTCACTTCCTCTATACTGCCTCTCTTTTTCCTCTATACTGCCTCACTTCCTCCTCTATACTGCCTCACTTCCTCTATACTGTTTCAATTCATCCTCTATACTGCCTCACTTCCTCTTATACACTGCCTCACTTCTTCCTCTGTGCTGCCTTACTTCCTCTTCTATACTGCCTCACTTCCTTCTATACTGCCTCACTTCCTCCTCTATACTGCCTCACTTCCTCCTCTATACTGCCTCACTTCCTCCTCTATACTGTTTCAATTCATCCTCTATACTGCCTCACTTCCTCTATACTTCCTCTCTTTTTCCTCTATACTGCCTCACTTCCTCCTCTATACTGCCTGTCTTCCTCTATTCTGCCTCACCTCCTCTATACTGCCTCACTTCCTCCTCTATACTGCCTCACTTTCTCCTTTTTACTGCCTCACTTCCTCCTCTATACTTCCTCCTCTATATTGCCTCACTTCCTCCTCTATACTGCCTCACTTCCTCCTCTATACTGCCTCACTTTCTCCTCTATACTGCCTCACTTTTCCTTTACTGCCTCTACTTCTCCTCTATACTTCCTCCTATATGCCTTTTTCTCATACTGCCTTACTTCCTCCTCTATACTGCCTTTCTTTCTCCTCTATACTGTCTCTCTTCCTACTCTATACTGCTTCTCTTCCTCTTCTATATTGCCTCTCTTCCTCCTCTATACTCTCTCTTCCTCTTCTATACTGCCTCACTTCCTTTTTTATACTGCCTCTCTTCCTCCTCTATACTGCTTCTCTTCGTCCTCTATTCTGACTCTCTTCCTCCTCTATACTCTCTCTCCCTTCTCTATACTGCCTCACTTCCTCCTCTATACTGCCTCTCTTCCTCCTCTATGCTGCCTCATGTGCGAGGGGCTTGGACTTCCAGCAAGCGTGTGTGAGCGTGTTAAATAGGAGCAAATGGAGACCAATGGTTTTTAGGACTTTGTGCTGTTGGAGTGTGAGCAGTGTAATAGTTATAAAGGGATTCAGGGAAACCGGTAGGCCGGACTTGAGTCCTGGAGATGGGAAGTACAGTGCCGGCACTCTGAAGGAGGGGTGTTAATGTTGCAGTTTTATAACTGTAGTGTAAGCACGCCTCTGGCAAGACAGTGATGGAGTGAATGATGGTGAAAGTTTTTTGTTTTTCGGTTCACCCTACCTTGGTGGGAGACGGCCGATGTGTCAATAAATAAAAAAATAATAATAATCTTTATTTCTAAAAGTTCATGATACAACTTATACAGACCATAACTGACATAGTGACGTACTATGTATAAAGCCCTTTGTTATACAGAACATTTCTTACAACCTAAGTTAATTTTATCCCCAGGATGCCACCCACACCAGTTTCCTAACACTCAGGTACCTACTTTCTGCTAGGTGAACAGTGATAGCAGATGTAAGGTGACTAACACTCAAGTACCTACTTACTGTTAGGTGAACGGGGACAATAGGTATAAAGTGAAAAACACACAGGTACCTACTTCCTACTTACAGGTACCTACTTACTTCCAGGTGAACATGGGCAGCAGGTGTGTAAAGGAAACACTTCGTAATGTTTTCACCCGTACCGGGGATCGAACCACGGACCACAATGTTTGATGTAAATGCACTAGCACAGTACAGCCTGTAGTGAAGGTTACCAGCCTGTAGTGAACGTTGCCAGCCTGTAGTGACTGTTGCCAGCCTGTAGTGACTGTTGCCAGCCTGTAGTGACTGTTGCCAGCCTGTAGTGACTGTTGCCAGCCTGTAGTGACTGTTGCCAGCCTGTAGTGACTGTTGCCAGCCTGTAGTGACTGTTGCCAGCCTGTAGTGACTGTTGCCAGCCTGTAGTGACTGTTGTGAAGGTTGCCCAAACCAGTGACTGGGAAGGTTTCCAGCCGAGGGCTGGTGAAGGTTTCCAGCCTGAGTGACTGTTGTGAAGGTTGCCAGCCTGTAGTGACTGTTGTGAAGGTGCCAGCCTGTAGTGACTGTTTTGGGTTTCCAGCCTGTTTTGAC
>WNWK01057260.1:0-10787 GCA_009830355.1 Cherax destructor
ATCTTTTTGTTCCCAGAATTTCAGATAGGGTTTTCAGGTCTTTATATCACCTTTTAAGTTATGTAATCTTTTCTCATAGTACATTTTTTTTTGACCTTCTTATCAGACTCGTTAGGTTTGATGAGTAGCGTTTTGTTTGTTCTCTTGATATGTGTCCCATTCTGTACTGTTTTTCATTAGGTGCTTTATTTAATGGACTTGGTATGTGGGGTTAGCCAGGGACTATTTAATCTTTTAGTTGTGATTTGTTTAGTTTTTTAGGGCAGTGCTTATTATGAGGTATTGGGTCTTTTTGAAAATTATTAATACATAAGTCAGTATCTGGGAAGTTGTCTATTTCTGTTTGCCAGTCAATGTTTGTCATAGCTGTTATAAAGCTATTTATACTGTCTCATTATGTAGTCTGAAGGTAACTTTAGTAGTCTCTAGTGGTAATTTTCCGAGTTTGTTTTAGAAAGGTCGGGTAGTGGTCAGTGGTATTGTCTGTGATTATGCCTGATTTTAATGGGGATATGGTGTTAGTCCAGATATGGTCTAATGAGAGGCACAGGTCTCAGAGATTCTCGTAGGTTTTGTTATTGTCGGGCAGCAAGCAGTTGCTCATAGTGTTTGTGAATTCAGTTACTAGTGGGTCCTGATCTTGTAGGAGGTTTATATTGAAGTCGCCTGTGAGGATTAAGTAGTCTTTGTTCATGTGTGCATCAGTAATCATACTTCCTAATTTTCACTAAATTGCTGAATGTTTGACTGTGGTAATCTATAGATGTTTATAACTGTGAGAGGTTTTTGTAGATATTTGGATTTAAATTTAGCTATTATATATTCTCCATGTTCATCTCTTGTGCAAGTATTGTTAATACATTCAAGCTGGTCTGAGTAGAACATAGCTGTGCCACCTCCTTGTTGGTCTGGCCGACAATTGTGTATGGCTGTGTAACCAGGAATGGCATAGATATCTATAGTATGAGGCTTTAACCATGTTTCAGTGAGAGCAATGATGGACATACTGGCCTGAAGTGAGTTTAATAATGCAGTGAGGTCATCAAAATGTTTGCTTAAAGATCTGACATTGTAATTAAAGATAGTTATGTTATTGTTGGATTTGAGTAGTGTTTTAGCCTGTTCTGCTGTGTAGTAATGACAGTTGTTGTTAGGTTCATGTAAGTCATTTAATAGAAGGTTGATTTCAGGATCAATGTTTGGAATCATAAGATTTAGTGTGATTCTATAATTAAACTTTAAATTAGAACAACACAAGTAGACCTAAGAATAGGACAATGCAAAAGGATTTCTTGGCACGTGAGTTAGTACGTTGAATATGTTTACAAAAATGAAAAGAATGAGCTAAGGTAGTCAATTTACAGCTAATAAGAATCTAAAACTATAGCACCTGAGTTAGCACCTGAGTAAGTTATTTAATTAAACAAAAGTTTATATATGAGTGTGATTCAAAAAAGATTAAGAACAATGAATAATGTTAAACTTAAAGATATATCGGATCAATTGATTTTTCTAGCTAATTGGATTAACAGACTTTTGAATAGAAGTCACAGAGGTTTAAGATATATCTTTACAGTGTAATTGATTTATTATTTAACTAGCTAATTGAACTGGTTGGAAAGTTACTATGATTAGTATTAAGTTATAATGGAACAAATATTAAGATTCAGTATTGCACTAGTTGTGATTATAGAATTTATTAAAGGCAATATAATGAAAATTAAAGTTAATTATTAAAAGAGAGATAAGTGCTAAAGTGTATAAAAGTGTACAAAAGTAAAATTTATTAGTATTAAAAATATTAAAAGATAAGTACAATTTTTTGCAAATAAGGTGATTAATAGTACTTATAAATTCTAAGCAAGTAGCTGATAAAAAAATATAGGTATGTGGGTTGAAAAATGGGCACAAGTAAAAATTGTATGTATTTAAAAATAAAAGTAAAACTATTTGTCAAAAGTATTCATCAAAGGATAGACAAATACTTAAATGAGGTAGATGGGCAAAACATACACTACACTATACGTAGGTGTTTGGTTTTGGACATTGTGTTCTCTAAGTCTCTGTAATATTTGCATCCTAAGGAATCTTGATAGTTCATTCTCATTTGTGATAGTATACAACTGACCTCACTTGTTTTCTTCACTAGGATTTTTCCATCCGGGTGAAACATTGGTGGATTTTTCATTATTCTCTCGCTTAAGTTTTCTGATTCTATACCAGAGGTTCTGACGTTTTTGGTCAGACACTCATTAATGAATACTTGTTTCCTGGCTAAAATAGATGATTTAATTAGATCTGTTTTCCTGTCATGTGTGTGAATCTAATCATAACACTTTTTCTACCATGGGAACCTAGTAATCGTGCTTCTTTATATCTGTCACTGGTACATTTACGTTTATTTGATCTTTGATGATCTATAAAGTAATGTCTTTACTGTTGCTTGGGTCATATCACTGGGAAAGTATGGACTGTTCACTATTACTGCGTCTGATAACTTATCTTGCTCAGTTTTGTCCTCTTGTAGTGCAAGGTAGTCATTAAACTGGTTATCATGCTGTTCTTCCACTCCTTTACTGCTTCCTCAACCTTTGCGTTTATAGATGTTATCTGTTCAGTGTGGCTATTAATGACAGTTTGGAGGGTTTTGCCAAAATCAGTCATTCCAGTTGTTGTTAACTTTTGTTCAAGGCTGAGGATTTTGTTTTCAAGTTGTGTCATCCTGGTATCTTGTAGTTGAAGTGCTTTACGTTGGTCCATATTTTCATTGATTAATTTGATGATGCATGACTTTAGTGTATCTGGATCATTCGTCATACCTGATAGATTATCTGGGGTGAAGCCAGTGAAGGGGAAGCTTGTGGGGGAGTTAGTTAGTTAGTTTGATATCTTTATTATGCACCCCATACCCATCCTGTGGGCGGTAGTCAAAAGATTACAGAGGTACATAATGGGTCCAGGGACTGGACCTCAAAGTTTGATAGCTGAGCAAGTTACAAAGGTAATGAACTCAGATGGTCACAATCATGACAAGTTACAAAGGTATTTGCAGATTACAGAGGTATATATAGGGTCCAGAGACTGGGCCCCAAAGTTTTGATAGCTGAACAAGGTACAATGGTAATGAATTCACTAGTTACAAGGTAATGAATCATGTAAGTAAATTTACTTACGTCTGTACATGGTTGCACTCATGAACAAATTATAAAGCAATGAGCAATCTATTAGTCTACACCCAGCCACAACTGTAATGAGTTATTGGTGCAAATTTTAATTGTTGGGTCACACACACACATATACATATACACATACACACGCATACATGTATATACATACACATACACACATGTACATACACACACACACACACACACACACGTGTCAATGCTTTATTTACAGGGAGCAAAGTCAGGGTATTTTTCCAGAATGGTCTGTAATATACCACTGTGGATAAAATACTTTGACATATCTTGAACATTTCTGAATGAGTAGTCTCTGAATTCATTAATTTTATCGCACTCCAGTACATAATGACGCAGGGTGTGACAATAATCCAACTGGCAAAGTTTACATCTTGTTTGGTCTACATCTGGTGGTGGTGATTTAACCTGCCAAAGATACTTGTAACCCAGCCGGAGGCGGGCGGTAGTGACATCCAAGAGTCTGCTTATTTTGTTGGATGCACCATGGAGCTTGTGGGGGAGGCAGCCATGTTTGTTGTTGATGCGTCGCCCTGGGTTGTGATGAGGGGGGTGTAGGGTGTTCCGGCGTCCTGGGAGGTGGTGAGGGGGGTGGAGGGTGTACCGGCGTCCTTGGTTGACAAGTTAATTAGTAGATTTCTTGGTGTTTTCTTGTTGATTCTGGAACTGGTTCTTCTGTAGTTACGTCTCATTTGAACACAGTAGTCGGGAAGTTGGTGCTGTAAGATGAAGCTGTAGGCTGGTAAGCTGTGGGCTGGTAAGCTGTGGGCTGGTAAGCTGTGGGCTGGTAAGCTGTGGGCTGGTAAGCTGTGGGCTGGTAAGTTGTAGACTGGTAAGCTGTAGGCTGGTAAGCATTTGTTTGGCAGAGGGGTGATGCTTTGGTTTGTGGGCAGTCTTCCTTTAATCATCAGTTTATTTGGTTTGTAGGTCTCACTGCTGGTATTCTTGGGTCATTCTGGATGCTACGTAGGTTAGTGCAGTTTTGCTTGCAGCTAGGTCATCATAGGAGCATTGATAAACTCTGTGTGATGAGAAAAATATGGAGCTCAGATGCCGCTGGTGCCGCTGCTGGTGCTGCTGGTGCTCCCGCCTGTGTTCTAGAGAGTACAGGTTTAGGAACTTCAAGCATTCCCAGTAGTTGAGGTGGTTTATCGCACTTATGCGTGTGGTGAAGGTTCTCTGCACATTTTCAAGGTCAGCAATTTCACCCGCCTTGAAAGGTGCAGTTAGTGTGCAGCAATATTCCAGCCTAGATAGAACAAGCGATCTGTAAAGTGTCAACATGGGCTTGGCATCCCTGGTTTTGAAGGTTCTCATTATCCATCCTGCCATTTTACGAGCAGATGCAATTGCTACTTTGTTATGGTCCTTGAAGGTGAGATCCTCTGACATGATCACTCCCAGGTCTTTGACATTAGTTTTTCGCTCTATTGTGTGGTTGGAATTAGTTTTGTACTCCGATGAGATTTTAATTTCTTCACGTTTTCCGTATCTGAGTAATTGAAATTTCTCATCATTGAACTGTGTGGTCCCGTGGATCATCTCCATGTACTGTGGCAGTTCCTCCTTATAAGGTTGGAGGATCTGTATGGAGTGAGGTCCTCGGAAGATAAGAGTAAGTGCCTGACCATTTAAGGATCTTGAGTGTTGACTGGTAAGTCTCACTGTTTGGTTCGGCCACGATGTGAGAGACACCTTGACATGTTTTTGTAAAGTTTCTGCCTGGTGTATACCTGACTGCTCTGGGTTTGGCTCTACTCTCATCTCCTGATCAGGAAGATGCCATCCTGGAGTACCAGTTGCCTGCTGGATTACCGCAGCGGAGGCACAGGACTGTCGGTGCTGGCTTTCACAGTGGGCATTGTGTGCAGTCCTTGCATTGTAAAAATGTATTATGTTTAGTAACCACTAAAGTAGTTAATGGTTACACCTTTCAGTATGTGGTTATGGTTGAACTGTTTTTCTAAAAAAACCTCTGCAATCTGTTCTAGTATTGTTCCGTCACGGGTTTTGTATGGTATGGTAAGAGGCGGAATTGCATGTATAATCTGGGAAGGTTCAGTGGAGCCATGAAAATTTGTAGATTGCCATGTTGTGTCACCTTGTTGTAAATAACAGTAAAGTGAAGAGTAATTGTGGTGCTGGGTAATATGTAAAACTTCTAGTAGTGTTACTACCATCCTCAGGCTAAGATACTTTTTACTAGCTGTATCCTGAGGGACACAGCTTGCTTTTGTGAGACTTCGTCTGGAGGTGGGGGTGTTATGGGGGGTATAGGACCCAACATGTATTGTTGTAATTAAGTAACATGAATACCTAATTATATTAAATTAATCAGAATTACTGCTTAAATGTTTTTAGGTCAGGCCACCCTTGAGACTTAAAGAAAGTGAATTAACCTGATTTTTTCAATATAAGAGGTTATAAATACACACTTTTAAATAAGTAGTTTATAAAGTTGCATGTCTCATTGTAAGTAAAGAAGATGTATTGTGAGTACATGTGTAGAGTGTGCAAAGCTACAGTCTTTTGCTTTTCATTGTTTTGTTTTGGAGAGGGAGGAGCTTGGAGAGACTCCTCCTTCCTTCTCCCTCACTTCCCAAGATGGTTGCAGGAAGCTAGTAATGGTGGTTCTTCTCATCTTATTTTTGTTTTCTGGGCAGAATGTGTATGCCAAGAGGTAAGAGGTGTGCTGTAGATCGATGTTACCATGATATTTTGTGACTTACAGTGTTTCAAGACACTGGGGGTTATAAGTATGTTTATGGAGCAACTTGCAATGTGAACAGACTGACTGATGTTGTAGTGGCCAGGCTTAGGCTTGGATACAAACACTTCTGGCAGTTTGGGAGATACACAGATGATGATCAAACTAAATGCAAATTATGTGATCAGGCATATAGTCACTGTCTTGAACACTATGTGCTGAATTGTCCACTTATTGAGGAATATAAAGATAGACAGTATAATAACTTATGTGACATGTCAAGATATCTTATTAGTGAAGGTAGGATACCAGTTATACTAAGAAAATTTCCTAAATTTGCTTGTAACAGATAAGTGAACTGTAGATATAAATCCAAATTAATTTCCATGAACGTGCCTATCTGTGCTCATGATAATGCAAGCATAGATGGGCATGTTTGTGGAGCAACTTGCAATGTGAACAGACTGACTGATGTTGTAGTGGCCAGGCTTAGGCTTGGCTACAGGTACTTCTGGCAGTTTGGGAGACACAGATGATGATCAAATTAAATGCAAATTATGTGATCAGGCATATGGTCACTGTCTTGAACACTATGTGCTTAATTGTCCACTTATTGAGGAATATAGAGATATACAATATAATAACCTATGTGACATGTCAAGATATCTTATTCATGAAATAAGATACCAATTGTACTAAGCAAATTTCCTAAATTTGCTTGTAACAGATAATTGATATGTAGATATAAATCCAAATGTACAATTGTTAACCCCTTTGGGGCCTAGTGCCTAGGCCTTTTGTGTATCCATATGCTCTTGCGCTACCATCCACAGGATGGATATGGGGTGCACAATAAACTACCCACTTCGGTGGCAAAATCTATCTAATCTGGGGGTTAATGAAATGCTGAGGAAAAGAGTTAGTTACCATTTTGTCCTAGGCACATGTCGATTAGACACTAGGCCTGTTGTATGTGTGTGTGTGTAAGAAAACACTTCAAAATGTTTCCGCCCCGCCAGGAATCGAACCCGGGTCCTCCGTGCGTGAAGCAAGAGTTTAGCCACCGGGAAAACGTGTGCGTAGTGTTAATTGTGGCAAGTGGATCTTGTTTCTGCTATGGGTCACATGTTGTGTATAAGATTGGTGTAATATACCTGTAAATACCTCTCTAAATAGATGTTATTTTTCTAAAATGTTGGTTTAAATAACCTTTTGAGAGGAATGGTGAGAGGACCAGTAAGTTTTCAGATACAGCACCTAACCATGAATGTAAGTATCATCCTAGACTATAAGACCTTACTGTTGCTACTTCCCCATACTAGAACATGTAGTGAGAACCTTGATGATAAAGTAAGGGAAAATAACATAACATTGATGTTTCTTGTTAATGGAATTTAGTAAGGTAAGCTGTTAGTTAGCCATGGGGAACCTAGCCATTTATTCGTAATCTGTTTCATTTTTATAGGATAATGTTTGACCTCTAAGACTTTTTTTGAAATCCTTCACCCATGATAAAGTATATCCATTTATACTCATACACCACACGTTTCTTAAGTGTTTTCACTTTTCACTTTTGGTAAATTACACTTCACTTTTGGTAAGTTACACTTATTTATAATGACACACAACCTGTTATGACGTCACCACTTCCTGGAGGCCTACTGCCTACAACCTTCCCTGGTTATATATTTTTTCTTTTTTTGCTTTTCTTCGTTTTCTTGTTAACTGTGTGTGTGTGTGTGATCCAACAATTAATCTTTGCACCAATAACTCATTACAGTTGTGACCGGGTGAAGACTAGTGAATTGCTCATTACTTTATAATTTGTTCATGATTGTAACCATGTATAAATGTAAGTGAATTTACTTACATACATGATTCATTACCTTTGAAACTTGTGAGTTCATTACCTTTGTACCTTGTCCAGCAATCAAAACTTTGGGGCCCAGTCTCTGGACCCATTATGTACCTATGTAATCTGTAAATACCTTTGTAACTTGTCATGATTGTGACCAGATCTACCTGAGTTCATTACCTTTGTAACTTGCTCAGCTATCAAAACTTTGGGGCCAAGTCCCTGGACCCATTATGTACCTGGAGTCTACCTGGAGAGAATTCCAGGGGTCAACGCCCCCGCGGCCCGGTCTGTGACCAGGCCTCCTGTTGGACCAGAGCCTGATCAACCAGGCTGTTACTGCGGGCCGCACGCAGTCCAACGTACGAACCACAGCCCGGCTGATCAGGTACCGACTTGAGGTGCCTGTCCAGTGCCTGCTTGAAGACAGCCAGGGGCTTGTTGGTAATCCCCCTGATGTACGCTGGGAGGCAGTTGAACAATCTTGGGCCCCTCACACTTATTGTGTTGTCCCTCAACGTGCTAGTGGCACCCCTGCTCTTCATTGGGAAGATGTTACATCGCCTGCCGAGTCTTTTGCTTTCGTAGGGAGTGATTTTTGTGTGCAAGTTTGGTACTAAGCCCTCGAGAATTTTCCATGTGTATATAATAATGTATCTCTCCCGCCTGCGTTCTAGAGAGTACAGGTTTAGGAACTTCAAGCGTTCCCAGTAGTTGAGGTGGTTTATCGCACTTATGCGTGCGGTGAAGGTTCTCTGCACATTTTCAAGGTCAGCAATTTCACCCGCCTTGAAAGGTGCAGTTAGTGTGCAGCAATATTCCAGCCTAGATAGAACAAGCGATCTGTAAAGTGTCAACATGGGCTTGGCATCCCTGGTTTTGAAGGTTCTCATTATCCATCCTGTCATTTTTCGAGCAGATGCAATTGCTACATTGTTGTGGTCCTTGAAGGTGAGATCCTCTGACATGATCACTCCCATGTCTTTGATATTAGTTTTTCGCTCTATTGTGTGGTTGGAATTAGTTTTGTACTCCGATGAGATTTTAATTTCTTCACGTTTTCCGTATCTGAGTAATTGAAATTTCTCATCATTGAACTTCATATTGTTTTCTGCAGCCCATTTAAAGATTTGGTTTATGTCTGCTTGGAGTCTTGCAGTGTCTTCAACGGTGGACACTGTCATACAGATTCGGGTGTCATCGCCTGTATAGGGAGCGCCTGTATAGGGAGCGCCTCTCTCTTTCTAGTCTGCATCTTCTCCTCCATTTCCTTAAGGGAATTTGCATTGAGCAAACCTCAAGTACCACAGAGTTAATTTGTTCTAGACATAGGTTGGGATCCGTGATGCTTAGGCAATCTTCCCAGTTTATATCATTTAGGACTTGGTTTACTTGGTCCCACCTTATGTTTTTGTTATTGAAGTTGAATTTGGAGAAAGCGCCCTCACGGCTGATCACATTTTGTTGATCTGGGGCTCCCCGCATGCATGTCTGAACCTCTATTATGTTGTGATCTGAGTATATTGTTTTTGATATGATGACATTTCGTATCAGATCATCATTGTTGGTGAAGATGAGGTCCAGCCTATTCTCTAATCTTGTGGGCTCTACTATTTGCTGGTTTAAGGTGAACTTGGTGCAGAGATTTAAAAGTTCATGCATGTGTGAATTTTCATCTGAGCTGCCTCCTGGTGTTATCTCTGCTACCACATTGTTTGCAATGTTCCTCCATTTTAGGTGCCTGAGGTTGAAATCCCCGAGTAGCAAGATGTTGGGGGCAGGAGCTGGAAGATTTTTCAGACAGTGGTCAATTTTCGGAAGCTGTTCCTGGAACTGTTGGGACGTTGCATCCGGGGGCTTGTAGACAACCACGATGACCAGGTTTAGATTCTCGACCTTTATTGCTAATACTTCAACTATATCAGTGGTGCCATAGTATACAGACAAGTTAATAGATGTTAAAGTGAAAACAAAGGGGGGAAGTGTAGGCCTAACGAGTTTCGTGTTTGAAATCAGTTGCCAGCGGCCGCCGGGTCCTTACCACGCAAGTCCGTGTATTGATAATTTTAAACTGTTAGTATACCTAACCAAATTCTAGTGATTACATTGATATAAAAAATTATGAAATACGAAAAGGGGCACAATCCTGAGGACATATGTAATTTGTCCAGCTGAAAAATACGATAAACAGTGTCGAGTTGGGAGTTGTCAGTGAACGATTTCACTAACATAAGTTCGTATATCTTCCAGTCATCATAGGAAAAACCAGCAGTGTTGTGGTGTAGGAAAAAAAAAAAAAAAAATCTAAACCCAGTAGAGTGAACCATAAGTGCACGGAAACCCAGGTGTTAAAGCGGGGTGAGGTTTTACCAGGGTGCAAGAAGTAAACAGGGTGCCAGAGGTAAACCAGGGTGCCAGAGGTACGGCGCCGTACAGTAGGAGCTGCCAGAAGGACCGGTTTTTATCTCCAACACGCAAGTTATACTTTTGTACCATACCGATCATTATTATTATTACTCTGTTTAATCATCTTCCAGTGATCTGTCTCGCGTAACCCAGACAATCCCTACAGGATTCATTAAATAAGTGACACTGGATCTCGTCAGATCCAAGAAATAAGGGAACCATTGACTGGATTCAAAACTGGTATCTGAGTCCAGATTCAATAAGCGGACGGAGTTTTAGGGGACCTTATCAAACACCCAAACAATAACAGTAAGAATAACTTTTACGAGGTAAGATTGTCCAACACTTACACATGCAAATAAAATAGATATGATACAAATAGACGGATCACCACTTCAGGGAAACTATTAGTAGAATATACAGTAAAGCAACCAACAAAAATCAATCATGAAACCCTGTGTAATATGCAACCAAACAAGCAAACGTTCCTCTGCATGGATTATAATAATAATATATAATATTTTTATTTCTATGCATGTTACAAGTGTACAATGTTATTGGTAGTTACAATTATAAAACTGTAATGCAAGGAGAGCCACTGGCATGCCATGGCATTAGG
>WNWK01057261.1:0-10787 GCA_009830355.1 Cherax destructor
GGAATGTTCCTTTTTTTCTCCCTTTTTTGAAATTGGGTTTGAAATTTTGTGAAATTCCAAATTGCCTTTTTTACCAAAATTTTTTAGTTGTAATGGAAATGGGGGGTTTTAGTAAGAAGAAAAAATGGAGTTTAGCGAATTTTTAAAATTTTATTCCTGAAACATTAATTTTGGAAAAAGGGCTGGGGGGAAAAGCGGGAAAGCCCATGGCTCCCTAATTCCAAACTTTCTGTTAGTTTTAAAACATAATTTTTTTTAAAGGATGGAAAAATTTTAATTTATAAAAAAAAAAATTTTTTTTTTTTTTTTTAAATTTTGCCCTGGCATTTGGGAATTGGACCCTAAAGGGGTTTAAAATTGATTTCCTTGGTTATGCCTGTGTGTTTTGTTGTAGTTATCAAGGAGGAGTTTGAGAAAAGGTTAAATATTGAGTATAATGTTCTGCATGTAGTAGTCACAATAATAAGTGTGATTGTTTTGTATATTAAAAGTTAAGGCTCTTAAAAGCGGGAGTGCTGTCTAGTGGGAGTTGGTAATCAATTGCTCTGCAGCTTTTTTGGGGTTAGTAAAAAGATTTAAGGTTATTTGCTGTGGTTGGACCCATGCACAAATACAGTAGGCCCCACTTATATGGCAGGTTAGGTTCCAGGCTAGTGCCTTAAAGTAGTCATTAAAAGCAGAACGCCATTTTTCCACTTCTAAATGCATATAAATGCAGACAACAAGTTTTACACTAACTTATATTAAGTTTGATGTGGAGGTGAGTGGCAGGGTATTGTCTAAAACAAGTAAAACATTAAAAGGAATTTTCTTTTTCCTTGCAGTAAGCCTCAACTGTAGGCTTAAAATACTCTGAACCAATTTATGAAAAGATCAGTAGTCATCCAAGCTTTAAATTGGATTTATAATAAACAGGGGGCTACCTTTACATAGTTCTTCAGGGCCCTAGAATTCTCTGAGTGATAAATTATCATAGTTTTTAACTTGCAATCCCCAGCAGCATTAGCTCCTAGCAAGAGTGTTAGCTGACACTCTTGGGTTATCCTGGGTTCTCTACACATATGCTGCTATATGTAACTGTATTTGATGGTTATCTCAGCAATCAACATATACCTTGTTAATAAGTTTATTCAGGTATACAAAAATATAGTTACATAGATTATCATACATAGCAGAATATCTTAGAGAACCTAGGATAACCTAAAAAGTCAGTTCACTCAGTTAAATCATTTCTAACTTGGGACTTAAAGTAAGAGGCTTACGACTCCTTTTTATCACAACTAAGCTTAGACGCCATAGTCAATGAGAGCCAACTAGTTAACGAAAGAGTAAATGAGAGAGAACGAGATATGGAGTTCAGACAAGGAAAAAACACAAACTGAACAGGTAGTGGGCGATCACTGGTCAGGCAAAATGAATGCGTATTAATACGTGTCTACTTTAGTTCATTCACGTACGTTTGTAAGAGTTTGTGAAACTTTACCTCAAATAATTTTTTTTATTATGATAATAATTACCTCAAATACAAATACTCTTACATTGTGTACAAGTTGTACAAGTTAGTACAGAATAAACAAACAGCAAAACTCCCATTCTCATGCAACACACTTTTTTTAGATAAATGATATTATTATTATTATCATAATAAAAAGAAGCGCTAAACCCACAAGGGTCGTGAATAGCTATATATAGAGTGAAGGCATATAAAAGGAATATTTTCTACAGTTATCCCTCAGTGTTTGACTAGAGAAAATGTAATTCTTCCGACACTCCTAAAAGTCGTTGGTAAACAAATCTCATATTTGTCAATTTTTATTCTGTGGGTGTATTATCATGTTTATATGCTATGTAACATGTTTTTTTAAAAAATTTTGAAGAAAAAATCATAGATGAATTAATGAAAATGTCTATATTGACATAAAATAAGACATTTAATATGCCCACGAGTGATATTATTAGTATTACGTAATGTTTTCCTCCACCCGGCAACCATACCTCCATAGCATATAAACAGCATGTTTATATGCTTTGTAACGTGTTTTATATAATTTTGAAGAAAATATCATAGATGGATTAATGAAAATGTCTATATTAACGTAAAATAAGACATTTAATGTGCCCAAGAGTGATTATTATTAGTATTACGTAATGTTTTCCCTCCGCCCGGCAACCACTACCTCCATAGCATATA
Source organism: Cherax destructor (assembly GCA_009830355.1). NCBI lineage: Eukaryota > Metazoa > Arthropoda > Malacostraca > Decapoda > Parastacidae > Cherax > Cherax destructor. The sequence continues at coordinate 2,192 of WNWK01057261.1, forward strand.
AACAGCATGTTTATATGCTTTGTAACATGTTTTTTATATAATTTTGAAGAAAATGTCTATAATAACTTAAAATAAGACATTTAATGTGCCCAAGAGTGATTATTATTAGTATTACGTAATGTTTTCCTCCGCCCGGCAACACACCTACATAGCATATAAACAGCATGTTTAGTAAAGTAAAGTAAGTAAAGTAAAGTAAATTTTATTTCATTGCTATGTAACGTGTTTCTTTTTTTAATTTTGAAGAAAATATCATAGATGGATTAATGAAAATGTCTATATTGATGTAAAATTGGACATTTAATGTGCCCAAGAGTGATTATTACATAATAGAGAGATGTGCTCACAGAAAATGTAAACAAACCGGGTGGGCGCGCCATATCTGAAAGACCGCTTGCCGTATACAAAAGTTTTGGTCATAATTTGAACTCGCCATATGAATGGAATGTCGAAGGGGGCCCTACTATATTTAGGTTTGAGGGACTTTTTTTCAACGAACTGGCTGTATCCGACTGAGGCTGGGTGACTTAAAAGAAAAAGAAAAGTTTTCTTTTTAAATTTGGTAATTTTTACAGGAGAAGGCTTACCAGCCCCTTGCTCCCGGCATTTAGTCACCTTTTATGACACGTATAGCTTACAGAGGAAGAATTTTTTCTGCTTCTCCACGGAGGGAGGAGTGGTGGTCTTGTATGAGCCAGTAGGCCTGCTGCAATGTTCCTCCATTCTTATGTCTGTAGTGTTTTGTTATTGCTTTGCTACCTTTCATCATTGTGAAGAGCAGGGGGGGGGGTTCTATCTGTACTATTTAAGGTTTTAGGGATTTCACCTGAATTTTAGCTCCTTTTTTATCTTGTTCTGGCCATTTTTCCAATTGTTGAAGCTGAATTTGCTAAGCATCCTTTATGTTGATTGTTCTTATGTTCTTTACATTTTAGCAATGTAATGTGTTAGAGATTGATATAGCTCTGATTAATTCCTCATTTTTTTTTCAACAAGTCGGCCGTCTCCCACGAGGCAGGGTGCCCCAAAAAAGAAAGAAAATGCCCAAAAGAAAATACTTTCATCATCATTCAACACTTTCACCACACTCATACATGATCACTGTCTTTGCAGAGCGCTCAGATACGACAGCTGAGAATAGTCCCTCAGCTGTCACTATCCCAGACCCTCCTTTAAAGTGCAGGCATTGTACTTCCCTTTTCCCAGGACTCAAGTCCAACTAAATCAATTAACTGGTTTCCTGAATCCCTTCACAAAGGTTACCATGCTCACACTCCAACAGATCGTCATGTCCCAAAACCATTCGTCTCCATTCACTCCTATCTAACACGCTCACACATGCTTGCTGGAAGTCCAAGCCCTCGCCCACAAAACCTCCTTTACCCTCCCTCCAACCTTTTCTAGGACGACCCCAACCCCACCTTCCTTCCCTACAGATTTATACGCTCTCCAAGTCATTCTACTTTCATCCATTCTCTCTAAATGACCAAACCACCTCAACAACCCTTCAGCCCTCTGACAAATACTTTTAGTAACTCCACACCTTCTCCTAATTTCCACATTCTGAATTTTCTGCATAATATTTACACCACACATTGCCCTTAAACAGGACATCTCCACTGCCCCCAGCCTCTCCTCGCTGCAGCATTTGCAACCCATGCTTCACACCCATATAAGAGTGTTGGTACCACTATACTTTCGTACATTCCCTTCTTTGCCTCCATGGTTAACGTTTTTGTCTCCACAGATACCTCAACGCACCACTCACCTTTTTTCCTTCATCAATTCTATGGTTAACCTCATCCTTCATAAACCCATCCGCTGACACGTCAACTCCTAAATATCTGAAAACATTTACTTCTTCCATAATCCCTCTCTCCAATGTGATATCCAATTTTTCTTTATTTAAATCATTTGATACCCTCATCACCTTACTCTTATCTATGTTCACTTTCAACTTTCTACCTTTACACACTCTCCCAAACTCGTCCACAAACCCTTTTGCAACTTTTCTTTAGAATCTCTCATAACACAGTATCATCAGCAAAACGTAATTGTGTCAACTCCCATTTTGCATTTAATTCCCCATAATTTAATCCCACCCCTCTCCCCAACACCCCAGCATTTACTTCTTTACAACCCCATCTATAAATATATTAAACAACCATGGTGACATTACACATCCCTGTCTAAGACCTACTTTTACCGGAAGTAATCTCCCTAACCTGAGCATCACTATCCTCATAAAAACTCTTTACAGCCTTCAGTAACTTACTACCTATTCCATACACTTGCAACATTTGCCACATTGCTCCCCTATCCACTCTGTCATATGCCTTTTCTAAATCCATAAATGCAATGAAAACTTCTCTACCTTTATCTAAATACTGTTCACATAAATGCTTCACTGTAAACACTTGATCTACACATCCCCTACCCACTCTAAAGCCTCCTTGCTCATCTGCAATCCTACTCTCTGTCTTACCTCTAATTCTTTCAATAATAACCCTGCCATACACTTTACCAGGTATACTCAGTAAACTTCTTCTTCTTCTTTCAACACGTCGGCCGTTTCCCACCGAAGCGGGGTGACCCAAAATGAAAAACGAAAGTTTCCCCTTTTACATTTAGTAATATATACAGGAGAAGGGGTTACTAGCCCCTTGCTCCTGGCATTTTAATCGCTTCTTACGACACGCATGGCTTACGGAGGAAGAATTCTGTTCCACTTCCCCATGGAGATAAGAGGAAATAAAAACAAGAACTAGTAAGAAAATAAAAGAAAACCCAGAGGGGTGTGTATATATATGCTTGTACATGAACATGTAGTGTGACCTAAGTGTAAGTAGAAGTAGCAAGATGTACCTGAAATCTTGCATGTTTATGAGACGGAAAAAAGACACCAGCAATCCTACCATCATGTAAAACAATTACAGGCTTTTGTTTTACACTCACTTGGCAGGACGGTAGTACCTCCCTGGGTGGTTGCTGTCTACCAACCTACTACCTAGAACTCAGTAAACTTATTCCCCTATAATTTTTACACTCTCTTTTATCCCCCTTCCCTTTATATAAAGGAACTATACATGAAGATCAAATCCAGAATATTTTCATTTCCAGTGGATTTTTCTGCTTTTTGTCTCTATGTAAACTTTCCATGGTCTTAGTTGTTGCCTGGTACTTCCTAGTACATGCTCTTGTTTATCCTCATAAATTTTACATATGAGAGATTGAAATCTTTAAGGAGGGTAATATTTAATGTAAGTTTTCTAGGCAAATTTCAATCTTCTTTAACTGTTCAAAGAATTCCTCTTCTATTGCTGATGGTGGCTTGTCTATGAGGATAATTACCAAACTTTTATTTTCTGGATATCATATGGTGGCTTTAGCAGTTCATTGCAGTCGAGTAAATTTTTCACTTATTAACCTAGTCCTTATAACAGTTGGCCCCGTGGCCTGGTAACTAAATCTCTTGCTTCACACGGCGAGGGTCCGGGTTCGATTCCCGGTGAGGGTAGAAACATTGGGCATGTTTCCTTACATCAGTTGTCTATGTTCACCCATCAGTAAAATGGGTACCTGGGTGTTAGTCAACTGGTGTGGGTTGCATCTTGGGACAAAACTGACCTAATTTGCCTGAAATGCAATGCATAACAAGCGGCTTTCTATATATAGTAGTATGTCATTGATGGCAGCTAGGCCTGTATACCTTGTACATGTACTTGTAGAAATAAAGATGATATTATTATTATTATTATTAGGTAGTAGGTTGGTAGACAGCAACCACCCAGGGAGGTACTACCGTCCTGCCAGGTGACTGTGAAACAGAAACCTGAAACTGTTTACATGATGGTAGGATTGCTGGTGTCTTTTTTCTGTCTCATAAACACGCTGGATAACAGGTATATCTAGCTACTTCTACTTACACTTTAGGTCACACTACACTGGCATACACATGCATATACAGTGGTACCGGTTCGATATTTTTCATTCCAGAATGCTGTTCAAGTGCCATTACCAAACGAATTTATCTCCTTAAGAAAAGTTGTAAAATAGACTAGTCCTTTTAGACCCCAAAATTACACTTACAAAAGCATTTAAAAAATAAACTTACATAAAAGGGTGAGTTTGGGGACCATCGTAAACCGGGGTACCACTGTATATCATACACACATCTGGGTTTTTTCTTCTTTTCTTAATAGCTCTTGTTCTTTTTATTTTCTCTATTGTCTATGGGGAAGTGGAAAAGAATCTTTCCTCCGTAAGCCATGCGTGTCGTATGAGGCGACTAAGATGCCGGGAGCAATGGGCTAGTAACCCCTTCTCCTGTACAAATCTACTAAAAACGAGAAGAAGAAAAACTTTATAAAACTGGGTTGTCTGAATGTGCGTGGATGTAGTGCGGATGATAAGAAAGAGATGATTGCCGATGTTATGAATGAAAAGAAGTTGGATGTCCTGGCCCTAGCGAAACAAAGCTGAAGGGGTAGGCGAGTTTCAGTGGGGAGAAATAAATGGGATTAAGTCAGAGTATCTGAGAGAGTTAGAGCTAAGGAAGGGGTAGCAATAATGTTGAAGGATCAGTTATGGAAGGAAAAGAGGAATATAAATGTGTAAATTCAAGGATTATGTGGATTAAAATAAGGGTCGGATGCGAAAAGTGGGTCATAATAAGCGTGTATGCACCTGGAGAAGAGAGGAGTGTAGAAGAGAGAGAGATTTTGGGAGATGTTAAGCGAATGTATAGGAACTTTTGAACCAAATGAGAGAGTAATTGTGGTAGGGGACCTAAATGCTAAAGTGGGAGAAACATGCAGAGAGGGGTGTAGGTAAGTTTGGGGTGCCAGGTGTAAATGATAATGGGAGCCCTTTGATTGAACTTTGTATAGAAAGGGGTTTAGTTATAGGTAATACATATTTTAAGAAAAAGAGGATAAATAAGTATACAAGATATGATGTAGGGCGTAATGACAGTAGTTTGTTGGACTATGTATTGGTAGATAAAAGACTGTTGAGTAGACTTCAGGATGTACATGTTTATAGAGGGGCCACAGATATATCAGATCACTTTTTAGTTATAGCTACAGTGGGAGTAAAAGGTAGATGGGATACAAGGAAAATAGAATCAGTAAGTAAAGAGAGGTGAAGGTTTATAAACTAAAAGAGGAGGCAGTTAGGGTAAGATATAAACAACTATTGGAGGATAGATGGGCTAGTGAGAGTGTAGGCAATGGGGTCGAAAATGTATGGGGTAGATTTAAAAATGTAGTGTTAGAGTGTTCAGCAGAAGTTTGTGGTTACAGGCGAGTGGGTGCGGAGGGAAGAGGGCGATTGGTGGAATGATGATGTAAAGAGAGTAGTAAGGAGAAAAGTTAGCATATGAGAGGTTTTACAAAGTAGAAGTGATGCAAGGAGGGAAGAGTATGGAGAGAAAAAGAGAGGTTAAAAGAGTGGTGAAGCAATGTAAAAGAGAGCAGATGAGAGAGTGGGTGAGATGTTATCAGCAAATTTTGTTGAAAATAAGAAAAAGTTTTGGAATGAGATTAATAAGTTGAGGAAGCCTAGAGAACAAATGGATTTGACAGTTAAAAATAGGAGAGGAGAGTTATTAAATGGAGATTAGAGGTATCGGGAAGATGGAGAGAATATTTTGAGGATTTGTTAAATGTTGATGAAGACAGGGGAAACTGTGATTTCGTGTGTAGGGCAAGGAGGAATAACATCTTGTAGGAGTGTGGAAGAGCCAGTTGTGGGTGTAGGGAAGTTCGTGAGGCAGTGGGTAGAATGAAAGGGGTAAGGCAGCTGGGATTGATGGGATAAAGATAGAAATGTTAAAAGCAGGTGGGGATATAATTTTGGAGTGGTTGGTGCTATTATTTAATAAATGTATGGAAGAGGGTAAGGTACTAGGGATTGGCAGAGGCGTGTATTGTTCCCTTTGTATAAAGGCAAAGGGACAAAAGAGAGTGCAAAATTATAGGGGAATAAGTCTGTTGAGTGTACCTGGTAAAGTGTATGGTAGAGTTATTATTGAAAGAATTAAGAGTAAAACAGAAAGCAGGAATAGCAGATGAACAAGGGGGCTTTAGGAAAGGTAGGGGTGTGTAGACCAAGTGTTTACAGTGAAACATATGAGTGAACAGTATTTGGATAAGGTAAAGATGTTTTTGTGGCATTTATGGATTTGGAAAAGGCGTATGATAGGGTAGATAGGGGGCAATGTGGCAGATGTTGCAGGTGTATGGAATAGGAGGAAGGTTACTGAAAGCAGTGAAGAGTTTTATGAGGATAGTGAGGCTCAGGTTAGAGTGTGTAGGAGGGAAGGGACTATTTCCCAGTAAAGTGGGCCTTAGACAAGGATGTGTGATGTCACCGTGGTTGTTCAATATATTTATAGATGGGGTTGTAAGAGAAGTGAATGCGAGGGTCTTGGCAAGAGGTGTTGGGCTAAAAGATAAAGAAGCAAATACAAAGTGGGAGTTGTCACAGTTGCTTTTTGCTGATGACACTGTGCTTATGGGAGATTCTGAAGAGAAGCTGCAGAGGTTGGTGGATGAATTTGGTAGGTGTGTAAAGAAGAAAATTGAAAGTGAATATAGGAAAGAGTAAGGTGATGAGGATAACAAAAGAATAGGTGACGAAAGATTGGATATCAGATTGGAGGGAGAGAGTATGGAGGAGGTGAATGTATTCAGATATTTGGGAGTGGACATGTCGAGCGGATGGGTCTATGAAGGATGAGGTGAATCATAGAATTGATGAGGGAAAAAGGGTGAGTGGAGCACTTGGAGTCTGTGGAGACAAAGAACCTTGTCCATGGAAGTAAGGGAATGTATGAGTATAGTTATACCAACGCACTTATATGGGTGTGAAGCATGGGTGATGAATGTTGCAACGAGGAGAAGGCTGGAGGCAGTGGAGATGTCATGTCTGAGGTCAATGTGTGGTGTGAATATAATGCGAGAATTCGAGTTTGAAATTAGGAGGAGGTGCGGGATTACCAAAGCGATTGTCCAGAGACTGAGGAGGGTTGTTGAGGTGGTTTGGACATGTAGAGAATGGAACGAGACAGAGTGACTTCGAGTGTATAAATCTGTGTGGAGGGAAGCGGGGTAGGGGTCGGCCTAGGAAAGGTTGGAGGGAGGTAAAGGAAGTTTTGTGTGCGAGGGCTTGGATTTCCAGCAAGCATGTGTGAGCGTATTTGATAGGAGTGAATGGAGGCATATGGTTTTAATACTTGACGTGCTGTTGGAGTGTGAGCAAAGTAAAAATTATAAGGATTCAGGAAACCGGCAGGCGGACTTGAGTTCTGGAGATGGGAAGTACAGTGCCGGCACTCTGAAGGAGGGGTGTAAATGTTGCAGTTTTATAACTGTAGTGAAAGCACCCTTCTGGCAAGACAGTGATGGAGTGAATGATGATGAAAGTTTTTCTTTTGGGCCACCCTGCCTTGGTGGGAATCGGCCGATGTGTTAATAAAAAAATAAAATAATTATTATTATTATTATTATTATTCACTTTATCACTTCCATACAAATTATATTTTGAAATCCACATTTCACTGTCTGAAGATCCTTATTGTGAGTTTCTGTGAAGGCTCCAAACTTTCCATTTGTTTTTGTGAGTAGCTCAACCATGTAGGAAACTTTATATTTATGTATCTTAGTTTTAATGGCTTGTTTATTAGCAAAGATAAAGAAGGTTAGTCTGTGTTATTTCACACTGATTTTGTTGGTTAATTTAGTACAGGTTGACCATCACTAATCCGGCATCATCGGGACCTGTAGTGATTTTCTTGATTACAGAGTGGTTGAGTTAAATCACTTAACCCAGTGGCAATATTTACGCATTGGCAATTTCACCCTCTTTACGCCCTATTTTTGACCCATTCCATTGTTCCAGTCTGCCAAGCTCATAGCTATTTTGCTACTACAGTGGTCCCTGACTTGAGCAATCCGTTCAGGAGCTAGTTCTTAACACAAAAATTGTAATAAGAAACCTTATTTCCCATAGAAATAATGTAAATACAATTAATCCGTTCCACCCTAAAATATTCACAAAAATACATATTAATTATACAGTGGTCCCTCGGTTTTGTGCATCTCCAAACTCGAACATTTATGTAAGTGTATTTTCGTAAGTGCTGTAGCAAGTGTATTTTGGGGGTCTGAAATAGACTAACCTCGTGACATTATTTCTTAAGAAGTAAATTGATTGTTAATGGCACTTGAGCAGCATTCTGGGCAATTTTGGCGAAAACCGAGACCACTGTAGTTCTACATACACAAAACAACATTATTAAAACTATAAATACTACTACTAATACTAAATAATAAAAAACAGATTAATAAATAACATTTACTTACCTTTTGAAGAGAGTTGCAGGCATCTGGAAGATAGGGAGGATTACAGGGGCAGGGTGTTAGTGGTTGGAAGGGAATCCCCCTCCAAAGGACTTCAGTAACAAGTCCCTCTCTGGGGTTACTTCCCATCTTTTTCTTTTAATGCCACTAGGACCAGCTTGAGTCACTGGATCCCTGCCTCGTGAAATAACTGTCCACAGTCCTCTGTTTCTGGTGACTCTTTAATATTTTCC
>WNWK01057262.1:0-10787 GCA_009830355.1 Cherax destructor
AGTATATGGAGAGTAAAAAGAAGGTGAAGAGAGTGGTGAGAGAGTGCAAAAGGAGAGCAGATGAAAGAGTGGGAGAGGCACTGTTAAGAAATTTTGCTGAAAATAAGAAAAGTTTTAGAGTGAGAACACAAGTTAAGAAAGCCTAGGGAACAAATGGATTTGTCAGTTAAAAACAGAGTAGGGAGTTAGTGGATGGGGAGCTGGAGGTATTGGTAGATGGCAGGAATATTTTGATGAACTTTTAAATGTCAATGAAGAAAGAGGGTAATTTCATGCACTGGTCAGGAGGTACAACATCTTTTAGGAGTGAGGAAGAGCAAGATATGAGTGTGGTTAGGTGTGAGGCATTACGTAGAATGAAAGAGGGTAAAGCAGCAGGAACTGACGGGATCATGACAAAAATGTTAAAAGCAGGGGAAGATATTGTGTTGGAGTGGTTGGTATCTTTGTTTAATAAATGTATGGGAGGTACCTAAGGATTGGCAGAGAGCGTGTATAGTTCCTTTATATAAAGGGAAGGGTGCCAAAAGAATAGTAAAAAATTATAGGGGAATAAGTTTACTGAGTATACCAGGTAAAGTGTATGGCAGGGTTATTATTGAAAGAATTAGAGGTAAGACAGAGAGTAGGATTGCAGATGAGCAAGGAGGCTTTAGAGGGGGTAGGGATTTTAGATCAAGTGTTTACAGTGAAGCATATATGTGAACAGTGTTTAGATAAAGGTAGAGAAGTTTTCATTGCATTTATGGATTTAGGAAAGGCATATGATAGAGTGGATAGAGGAGCAATGTGGCAAATGTTGCAAGTGTATGGAATAGGTAGTAAGTTACTGAAGGCTGAAAAGAGTTTTTATGAGGATAGTGAGGCTCAGGTTAGAGTGTGTAGGAGAGAGGGAGATTACTTCAGTAAAAGTAGGTCTTAGACAGGGATGTGTAATGTCACCATGGTTGTTTAATATATTTATAGATGGGGTTGTAAAAGGGTGATGGGGAGAGGGGTGGGATTAAATTATGGGGAATCAAGTACAAATGAGAACTGACAAGTTACTTTTTGCTGATGATACTGTGCTTATGGGAGATTCTAAAAAAAAGTTGCAAAGGTTAGTGGACGAGTTTGGGAGGTGTGTAAAGGTAGAAAGTTGATAGTGAACAAAGATAAGAGTAAGGTGATGAGGGTATCAAACGATTTAGATAAAGAAAAAATGGATATCAAATTGGAGAGAGGGAGTATGGAAGAAGTGAATGTTTTCAGATATTTGGGAGTTGACTTGTCAGCGGATGGGTTTATGAAGGATGAGGTTATCCATAGAATTGATGAAGGAAAAAAGGTGAGTGGTGCATTGAGGTATCTGTGGAGACAAAAACGTTATCTATGGAGGCAAAGAAGGGAATGTATGAAAGTATAGTGGTGTGAAGGTTGGGTTGCAAATGCTGCAGTGAGGAGGCGGCTGGAGGCATTAGAGATGTCCTGTCTAAGGGCAATGTGTGGTGTAAATATTATGCAGAGAATTCGGAGTGTGGAAATTAAGAGGAGGTGTGGAGTTACTAAAAGTATTAGTCAGGGGGGTGAAGAGGGGTTGTTGAGGTGGTTTGGTCATTTAGAGAGAATTGATCAAAGTAGAATGACTTGGAGAGCGTATAAATCTGTAGGGGAAGGAAGGAGGGGTAAGAGTCGTCCTTGAAAAGGTTGGAGGGAGGGGTAAAGGAGGTTTTGTTGGCGAGGGGCTTGAACTTCCAGCAAGTGTGTGTGAGCGTGTTAGATAGGAGTGAATGGAAACGAATGGTTTTTGGGACCTGACAAGCTGTTGGAGTGTGAGTAGGGTAATATTTAGTGAAGGGATTCAGGGAAATCGGTTATTATAGATTTAGCCGGACTTGAGTCCTGGAAATGGGAAATACAATGCCTGCACTTTTAAAAGAGGGATCTGGGATAGTGACAGTTTGAAGGGACTATTCTAAACTGTCGTATCTGAGCGCCTCTGCAAAGACAGTTATTATGTATGAGTGAGGTGAACGTGTTAGATGATGATGAAAGTATTTTCTTTTTTTTTGTGATTTTCTTTTTTTTGGGTCACCTAGCCTCAGTGGGAGACGGCCGACTTGTTGAAAAAAAAAATATATACATGTGTGTGTACTCACCTAATTGTGGTTGCAGGGGTCGAGACTCAGCTCCTGGCCCCGCCTCTTCACTAGCCGCTACTGGGTCACGCTCCCTGCTCCATGAGCTTTATCATACTTCTCCTTAAAGCTATGTATGGAACCTGCCTCCACTACATCGCTTCCCAAGCTATTCCACTTCCCGACCACTCTATGACTGAAGAAATACTTCCTAACATCCCTGTGATTCATTTGAGTCTTCAACTTCCAACTGTGTCCCCTTGTTGCTGTGTCCCATCTCTGGAACATTATGTCTCTGTCCACCTTGTCTATTCCTCTCAGTATCTTATATGTCGTTATCATGTCCCCCCTATCTCTCCTGTCCTCCAGTGTCGTCAGGTCGATTTCCCTTAACCTCTCCTCGTAGGACATACCCCTTAGCTCTGGGACTAGTCTTGTTGCAAACCTTTGCACTTTCTCTAGCTTCTTTACGTGCTTGACTAGATGTGGGTTCCAAACTGGTGCTGCATACTCCAGTATGGGCCTAACGTACACAGTGTACAGGGTCCTGAACGATTCTTTATTAAGATGTCGGAATGCTGTTCTTAGGTTAGCTAGGCGCCCGTATGCTGCAGCAGTTATTTGGTTGATGTGCGCCTCAGGAGATGTGCCTAGTATTATACTCACCCCAAGATATTTTTCCTTGATTGAGGTTTGTAGTCTCTGGCCCCCTAGACTGTACTCCGTCTGTGGTCTTCTTTGCCCTTCCCCAATCTTCATGACTTTGCACTTGGTGGGGTTGAACTCCAGGAGCCAATTGCTGGACCAGGCTTGCAGCCTGTCCAGATCCCTTTGTAGTTCTGCCTGATCCTCTTCCGATTGAATTCTTCTCATCAACTTCACATCATCTGCAAACAGGGACATTTCGGAGTCTATTCCTTCCGTCATGTCGTTCACAAATACCAGAAACAGCACCGGTCCTAGGACTGACCCCTGTGGAACCCCGCTCGTCACCGACGCCCACTCTGACACCTCGCCACGTACCATGACTCGCTGCTGTCTTCCTGACAGGTATTCCCTGATCCATTGTAGTGTCTTCCCTGTTATCCCTGCCTGGTCCTCCAGCTTCTGCACTAATCTCTTGTGTGGAACTGTGTGTGTGTGTGTACTCACCTAGTTGTACTCACCTAGTTGTGGTTGCAGGGGTCGAGTCAAAGCTCCTGGCCCCGCCTCTTCACTGGCCGCTACTGGGTCACTCTCCCTGCGCCATGAGCTTTATCATACCTCTGCTTAAAGCTATGTATAGAGCCTGCCTCCACTACATCGCTTCCTAAACTATTCCACTTCCCGACAACTCTGTGACTGAAGAAATACTTCCTAACATCTCTGTGATTCATCTGAGTCTTCAACTTCCATCTGTGTCCTCTTGTTGTTGTGTCCCATCTCTGGAACATTCTGTCTCTGTCCACTTTGTCAATTCCTCTCAGTATCTTATATGTTGTTATCATGTCTCCCCTATCTCTCCTGTCCTCCAGTGTCGTAAGGTCGATTTTCCTTAACCTCCCCTCGTAGGACATACCCCTTAGCTCCGGGACTAGTCTTGTTGCAAACCTTTGCACTTTCTCGAGCTTCTTCACATGCTTGGCTAGGTGTGGGTTCCAAACTGGTGCTGCATACTCCAATATGGGCCTAACGTACACAGTGTACAGGGTCCTGAACGATTCTGTATTAAGATGTCGGAATGCTGTTCTTAGGTTTGCTAGGCGCCCATATGCTGCAGCAGTTATTTGGTTGATGTGCGCCTCAGGAGATGTGTCTGGTGTTATACTCACCCCAAGATCTTTTCCTTGATTGAGGTTTGCAGTCTCTGGCCCCTAGGCTGTACTCCGTCTGCGGTCTACTTTGCCCTTCCCCAATCTTCATGACTTTGCACTTGGTGGGGTTGAACTCCAGGAGCCAGTTGCTGGACCAGGCTTGCAGGCTGTCCAGATCCCTTTGTAGTTCTGCCTGGTCCTCGTCCGATTGAATTCTTCTCATCAACTTCACATCATCTGCAAACAGGGACACTTCGGAGTCTATTCCTTCCGTCATGTCGTTCACAAATACCAGAAACAGCACTGGTCCCAGGACTGACCCCTGTGGAACCCCGCTCGTCACCGGCGCCCACTCTGACACCTCGCCACGTACCATGACTCGCTGCTGTCTTCCTGACAGGTATTCCCTGATCAATGTAGTGCCTTCCCTGTTACCCCTGCCTGGTCCTCCAGCTTCTGCACTAATCTCTTGTGTGGAACTGTGTCAAACGCCTTCTTACAATCCAAGAATATGCAATCTACCCACCCTCTCTCTCTTGCCTTATTGCTGTCACCCTGTCGTAGAACTCCAGTAGGTTTGTGACACAGGATTTCCCGTCCCTGAAACCGTGTTGGCCGTCGTTGATAAGCTCATTCCTTTCTAGGTGCTCAACCACCCTTCTCCTGACTATCTTCTCCATGACCTTGCATACAATACATGTCAGTGACACTGGCCTGTAGTTTAGTGCTACGTTCCTGTCTCCTTTTTTAAAAATTGGAACTACATTTGCTGTCTTCCAAACCTCAGGTAGTTGCCCTGTTTCGATAGATGTGTTGAAGATCGTTGTTAGGGGTACACATAGCTCCTCTGCTCCCTCTCTCAGGACCCATGGAGAGATGTTATCTGGCCCCATCGCCTTTGAAGTATCTAGCTCGCTTACTAGCCTCTTCACTTCCTCCTCATTTGTGTGTATTGTGTCCAGCACTTGATGGTGTACCCTACCTCTCCTCCTTTCTGGAGGCCCTTCTATCTCCTCTGTGAACACCTCTTTGAATCTCATGTTGAGCTCCTCACACACTTCCCGGTCATTTCTTGTGACCTCCTCCTTCCTTCCTCAGCCTGATCACCTGGTCCTTGACTGTTGTTCTCCTCCTGATGTGGCTGTACAGCAGCTTTGGGTCAGATTTGGCTTTCGCTGCTATGTCATTCTCGTACTGTCTTTGGGCCTCCCTTCTGATCTGTGCATATTCATTTCTGGCTCTACGACTGCTCTCCTTATTCTCCGGGGTTCTTTGCCTTCTGTACCTCTTCCATTCCCTTGCACACTTGGTTTTGGCTTCCCTGCAGCTTTGGGTGAACCATGGGCTCATCCTGTCTTTTTCGCTTCTCCTGTTACCCTTGGGTATAAACCTCTCCTCAGCTTCCTTGCAAATTGTTGTCATATATTCCATCATCTCGTCTACTGACTTCCCTGCCAGCTCTCTGTCCCACTGAACTCCGTGCAGGAAGTTCTTCATGCCCACATAGTCACCTTTCTTGTAGTTTGGCTTCATTTGTGCAGCCCTTCCTGCTTCCCCCTCCACTTGTAACTCTACTATGTATTCGAAACTTAGAACCATATGATCACTGGCCCCAAGGGGGCTTTCATGTGTGATGTCCTCAATATCTGCACTACTCAGGGTGAATACTAGGTCCAGTCTCGCTGGTTCGTCATTTCCTCTCTCTCTGGTAGTGTCCCTTACGTGTTGGTACATGAGATTTTCCAGTACCACCTCCAGCATCTTAGCCCTCCACGTTTCTTGGCCCCCATGTGTGTGTGTGTGTGTGTGTGTGTACTCACCTATTTGTACTCACCTATTTGTGGTTGCAGGGGTCGAGTCATAGCTCCTGGCCCCGCCTCTTCACTGATTGCTACTAGGTCCTCTCTCTCCCTGCTCCATGAGCTTTATCAAACCTAGTCTTAAAACTATGTATGGTTCCTGCCTCCACTATGTCGCTCTCTAGGTTATTCCACTTCCTGACAACTCTATGACTGAAGAAATACTTCCTAACATCCCTTTGACCCATAGGAGTCTTCAACTTCCAATTGTGACCCCTTGTTTCTGTGTCCCCTCTCTGGAACATCTTGTCTCTGTCCACCTTATCTATTCCTCGCAGTATTTTATATGTCGTTATCATGTCTCCCCTAACCCTCCTGCCCTCTAGTGTCGTCAGGCCGATTTCCCTTAACCTTTCTTCGTAGGACAATCCCCTTAGCTCTGGGACTAGTCTTGTTGCAAACCTTTGCACTTTCTCTAATTTCTTGACGTGCTTGACCAGGTGTGGGTTCCAAACTGGTGTGGAATACTCCAGTATGGGCCTGACGTATATAGTGTACAGAGTCTTGAATGATTAATTAGTGAGGTATTGGAACGCTATTCTTAGGTTTGCCAGCCGCCCGTATGCTGCAGCAGTTATCTGATTGATGTGTGCCTCAGGAGATGTGCTCGCTATTATACTCACCCCAAGATCTTTTTCCTTGAGTGAGGTTTGCAGTCTTTGGCCACCTAGACTATACTCTGTCTGCGGTCTTCTTTGCCCTTCCCCGATCTTCATGACTTTACATTTTGCAGGGTTAAATTCAAGGAGCCAGTTACTGGACCAGTTTTGTAGCCTGTCCAGGTTTCTTTGTAGTCCTGCCTGATCCTCGACTGATTTGATTCTTCTCATTAACTTCACATCATCTGCAAACAGGAACACTTCTGAGTCTATCCCTTCCGTTATGTCATTCACATATACCAAAAACAGTACAGGTCCTAGGACTGACCCTTGTGGAACTCCACTCGTCACAGGTGCCCACTCTGACACCTCGTTACGTACCATGACTCGTTGTTGCCTCCCTGTCAGATATTCTCTGATCCATTGCAGTGCTTTTCCTGGTACGTGTGCCTGATCCTCTAGCTTTTGCATTAACCTCTTGGGAGGAACTGTGTCGAACGCCTTCTTGCAGTCCAAAAAAATGCAGTCTATCCACTCCTCTCTCAGTACAACATAAAAAAAACAGCATATGAATATATATGAACGGAAGAGTAACACACAAAACGGAACAGTAAGGCGCAAAAATTATTCAGTAACACAAAAAAGCGCAGCAACGTACAAGAATAGTTCATTTATATGCAAAAACAGTAGAGTAGAAGAACAATCAGGTTTGTGAGGTTTAGAAATAATAACAGCATTGTTGTGTCACACACGACCATTGTTGTGTCACACACCACCATTGTTGTGTCACACACGACCATTGTTGTGTCACACACCACCATTGTTGTGTCACACACGACCATTGTTGTGTCACACACGACTATTATTGTGTCACACACCACCATTGCTGTGTTACACACGACCATTGTTGCGTTACACACGACCATTGTTGTGTCACACACCACCATTGTTGTGTCACACACCACCATTGTTGTGTTACACACGACCATTGTTGTGTCACACACGACCATTGTTGTGTCACACACGACCATTGTTGTGTCACACACGAACACTGTTGTGTCACACACGAACATTGTTGTGTCACACGACCATTGTTGTGTCACACGACCATTGTTGTGTCATACACGACCATTGTTGTGTCAACACGACCATTGTTGTGTCACAAACGACCATTGTTGTGTCACACACGACCATTGTTGTGTACACACGACCATTGTTGTGTCCACGACCATTGTTGTGTCACACACGACCATTGTTGTGTACACACGACCATTGTTGTGTCACACAGACCATTGTTGTGTCACACGACCATTGTTGTGTACACACGACTATTGTTGTGTCACACACGACCATTGTTGTGTCACACACGACCATTTTTGTGTCACACACGACCATTGTTGTGTCACCACAACCATTGTTGTGTCACACGACCATTGTTGTGTTACACACAACCATTGTTGTGTCACACACCACCATTGTTGTGTCACACACGACCATTGTTGTGTCACACACGACCATTGTTGTGTCACACGACCATTGTTGTGTCACACACGACCATTGTTGTGTCACACAGACCATTGTTGTGTCACACACAACCATTGTTGTGTCACACGACCATTGTTGTGTTACACACAACCATTGTTGTGTCACACACACATTGATGTGTCACACACCACCATTGTTGTGTCACCACGACCATTGTTGTGTCACACGACCATTGTTGTGTCACACACGACCATTGTTGTGTCACACACGACCATTGTTGTGTCACACACAACCATTGTTGTGTCACACACAACCATTGTTGTGTCACACACGACCATTGTTGTGTCACACACGACCATTGTTGTGTCACACACCACCATTGTTGTGTCACACACCACCATTGTTGTGTCACACGACCATTGTTGTGACACACGACTATTGTTGTGTCACACACCAACACTGTTGTATCACAATCACCATTGTTGTGTCACACACGAACATTGTTGTGTCACACACGACCATTGTTGTATCACACGACCATTGTTGTGTCACACACCACCATTGTTGTGTCACACACCACTATTGTTGTGTCACACATGACCATTGTTGTGTCACACACCACCATTGTTGTGTCACACACGACCATTGTTGTGTCACACACCACCATTGTTGTGTCACACACGACCATTGTTGTGTCACACACCACCATCGTTGTGTCACACACGACTATTGTGACACACGACCATTGTTGTGTCACACACTACCATTGTTGTGACACACACGATCATTGTTGTGTCACACACCACCATTGTTGTGTCACACAGACCATTGTTGTGTCACACACCACCTTTGTTGTGTCACACACCATTGTTGCGTCACACACCACAATTGTGTGTCACACACGCCCATTGTTGTGTCACACACGAACATTGTTGTGTCACACGACCATTGTTGTATCACACACGACCATTGTTGTGTCACACACCACCATTGTTGTGTCACACACGACCATTGTTGTGTCACACACGACCATTGTTGAGTCACACACGAACATTGTTGTGACACACAATGACCATTGTTGTGTCACACACCAACATTGTTGTATCACATATCACCATTGTTGTGTCACACACGAACATTGTTGTGTCACAACGACCATTGTTGTATCACAACGACACTTGTGTGTCACACACACTATTGTTGTGTCACACACCACTATTGTTGTGTCACACATGACCATTGTTGTGTCACACCACCATTGTTGTGTCACACACGACCATTGTTGTGTCACACACCACCATTGTTGTGTCACACACGACCATTGTTGTGTCACACACGACCATTGTTGTGTCAACACGACTATTGTGACACACACGACCATTGTTGTGTCACACACCACCGTTGTTGTGACAACACGACCATTGTTGTGTCCACACCACTATTGTTGTGTCACACACGACCATTGTTGTGTCACACAAATCCATTGTTGTGTCACACCACCCATTGTTGTGTCACACACTCACCATTGTTGTGTCACACACGAACATTGTTGTGTCACACAGACCATTGTTGTATCACACACGACGATATCGCAGCCTGATTCCAGCAATCGCTGCTTCACACTATATAACTAATGTTTTATATTGACCACAAGCAGATTTTATATATAAACAAATCAGAGTATCTAACACCAGTGTTGTCAGATGTCAAGAGTAACTGTGACTTCTGGTATGTCACAGCTCATATACTGCACCAGATACATTATAACAATGTAGTGAAAAATAGGTTGATCATTAATTATCTACAATTTGATTATTTATCTTTCAGAATGTAAACATTGTCCAACATGTCTTCAATAAAGTGCATCTTACAATTTCTGCTAACCAGATCCATAAATTGGGGAATGGAAATAATCTCTGCTTTAAAACTGGCATAGCTATTGTGGTTATAGTTACTTCAACTCTGCGGAAAGTCATCTTTAATACTGCTGTACCTACTGAACCCATTCAAAACTGTCGTAGCTACTGAACCTATATAAAACTGCCGTAGCTACTGAACCCATTTAAAAACTGCTCTAGCTACTGAACCCTTTTTAAAACTGTCACAAGTACTGAAGTATTGTTGCGGCAGTAAAATAATTTCTTGGTTTTAAGAACATAAGAAAAATGGAACACTGCAGCAGGCCTACTGACCCATGCGAGGCAAGTCCATCACTCCCCGGCTTAGACCGACCACCTGAGTTAACCCTCTCCAGGTAACTCCAGGTAGTGAAGGCACTTCCACTTAAGGAATTAGTTCGGCATCTGACCTAGTAGCACAAGCTAGTCAGGTCCAACTCACACCACCCACACCCACTCATGTATTTACCTAACCTATTTTTGACGGTACTCGGAGTTTGCTCCACTCATCCACAACTCTATTACCAAACCAGTGCTTTCCTTTATCCTTCCTGAATCTGAACTTTTCCAACTTGAAACCATTGCTGCGAGTCCTGTCTTGGCTGGATATTTTCAGTACGCTATTTACATCCCATTTATTTATTCCTGTTTTCCATTTATACACCTCAATCATAACCCCTAATTCTACGCCTTTCTAAAAGTGCAGATTCAAGGCCCTCAGTCTATCCTCATAGGGAAAATTTCTGTTACATGGGATCAACTTTGTCATCCTCCTCTGTACGTTTTCCAGTGAATTTATATCCATTCTGTAATACAGTGACCAAAACTGTGCAGCATAATCTAAATGAGGCCTAACTAAAGATATATAGAGTTGAAGAACAACCTGAGGACTTCTTTTATTTATACTTCTTGATTCTATTAGTTTTATTGCGAACACTTATGCACTATTGTCTTGGTTTCAGATTACTGCTAACTATAACTAATAAATCCTTCTCGCAATCATAAGTATTAAGATCTACATTATTCAGTTTATACG
>WNWK01057263.1:0-10787 GCA_009830355.1 Cherax destructor
CAAAGAAAGACAATTATTTTAGCGTGAAAATAAATGAAACCCTGACTGTTATACTATCTTGAAAGGACTAGAATAAAAGCCAGATTTTTCTTTGGGTGTACAGATAAAATGAATAAATATTGAGATAGTATTTGGTGAACATACAAATTAAGCAAAACCAAATTAGACCATAACTAATTAGGCTATAACTTAGCTCAGTGGTGACCTGTTCTTAGCTCAGTGGTGACCTGTTCTTAGTTCAGTGGTGACCTGTTCTTAGCTCAGTGAAGACGTGTCTAGTGTACTCCCTGTGGACTGAATCAAGATGCCCCTATTGAGCAACTTTACCAGCAGCTTAAGGAGGAATTGAGGGTAGCGAAGCTTGAGATACGGCGATTGACGGAGGAAAACAAGAGGATTCGTAGTAGTCCTCCTTGTGAGTCCTCAGGTCAAGAAGGTAACCTGGGCAGTGGCCGGACAGCATGGGACGAAGTTGAAGATCAAGAAGACGAATGGAGAGGGAGGTAACAACGAAGAAGAGAGACTGCTGTGAAACTTGAACTCCTTTTCTGTGCTTCCAGACGAATGTGAGTCGACTACTGGGAACGTCACGACGAACTGTACCAAGGAAGGTAAAAACATTGTTGTTGTTGGGGATAGCCAAGTTAGATATATGGATAGGGCCTTCTGCTTGAAAGATAGGAGTAGGAGACAGAGGGTTTGCTTTCCTGGGGCTGGGATGGAAGACATTGTTAGCCGACTTGACAACATCATGCATGGTAATGGGATCAATCCTATTATCTGCCTCAGTGCTGGAGGCAATGATGTATCCAAGCGTAGAAGTGAGGATTTAGTTAGTAGGTATAAGGCAGCAATAGACATCATTAGGAAGAAGGGGGGGAGCCCTGTTATATGTGGCATTTGCCAAAAAGGGGGTGTTGGAAATGAATGGCTGTCCAGAGCGATTGGTATAAATTGCTGGCTGGACAAACACTGTAAGGATAATGCAGTCCCATTCATTAACAACTGGGACCACTTCTATGGCCGAAATGACATGTATGCCAGGATGGGGTTCACTTATCCAGGGCAGGTGTAGAATTTCTCTCTAGCTCAGTTGAGGATGTTGTTAGGGCTTTAAACTAGGATTAGTTAGAGGTATGGGTTTAGGAATGGTAAATAATGAGGGCCAAAATATTGATTCAGGCTTTGATATCATAAATCATAACAATAACAGTAATCGAGTGACACAGGGTAATGATAGTAACAGAAATTGTGTAAAACAAAAGCTGAAAAAGGTTCACAAGAAGATACATATCAATGTATTTTATACTAACTATCGAAGCGCCAGAAATAAAATTAACAATTACGTTTGGTAGCATGTGCTGGGAACTTTGATGTCATTGCAATAACTGAAACATGGTATAATACCAAGAGTCGGGATATGATTGCTGAGTGTCATATTCAGGGGTTTAGATCCATGACAGCACTTTTTCCCCCAATGCCATGAGCTGCCACTTTCTTTAACAGTCTCTGGTGCGGTACTCTATCAAAAGCCTTACTAAAGTCTAAATAAACAATATCAATTCTTTATCGTGATCAACAGCCCAAAAGCTTTACTGAAGAAGGTTAATAAATTAGATAGGCAGGAACGGCCCTCTTTGAATCCATGCTTGGTATCATTAATCAAATTATGGTTATCTAGATGGCTTCTAATAATATCAGCTAATTGACTCTAGTAATTTGCCTACAATTGAGGTCAGGCTTATTGGGCGGTATTTTGGGACGGTAGTGACTTGTCCCCTGCTTTAAAAATAGGAATTACATTAGCCATCTTCCACATATCAGACACTACACCTGTTTGAAGAGATAAATTAAAAATGTTAGATATTGGTTCACAGAGTTCCATTTTGCATTCCTTAAGAACCCTTGCAAAAAGCTCATCAGGACCCGGGGATTTATTTTGTTTCAGTCGGTCCAGCTGTTTCATAATCATTTCGCTAGTGACTGTGATATTACATAATTTATCTTCTTCTGGGCCTCTGTAAAAATTAATTACTGGGATATTTTAATGTCTTCCTGTGTGAAAACCGAGAGAAAATAATTATTAAAAATAGAGCACATATCATTCTCCTTGTCAGTAAGATGCCCAAAGTTATTTTTAAGGGGACCTATCTTATCCCAAACTTTTGTTCTATAAACCTGGAAAAAACTTTTTGGGTTAGTTTTTGAATCCCTAGCAACTTTAATTTCATAGTCCCGTTTAGATTTTCTTATTCCCTTTTAACGTCCCTCTTAATGTCAGTATACTGATTTATAAGATGACCCTCACCTCTTTTTATGCGCCTATAAATTCCTTTCTTCTGCCCTAAAAGATATTTGAGCCTATTATTCATCCATTTTGGGTCATTTCTACTTGATCTAATTTCTTTATACGGGATAAATGTTCTTTGGGCAGCCTGTATAGTGTTAAGAAAACTGTCATATTGATACCTCTCTTCTTCACCCCAGTCCACAGTTGATAAGTGTTCTCTAAGTCCATTATAATCTGCTAAGCGAAAATCTGGGACCATTACTGAATTATCCCTACTATCATACATCCATTCAATGCTAAAGGTAATTGACTTGTGGTCGCTTGAGCCGAGTTCCTCTGTAATTTCTAAATTATTAACAAGGGTTTCCTTGCTTGCCAGAACCAATCAAGTAGGTTATTTCCCTTGTAGGTTCTGTTACAAACTGCTTCAAAAAGCAATCCTGAACTACTTCTAAAAAGTCGTTAGATTCTAAATTCCCTGTCATGAAATTCCAATCAATCTGACTAAAGTTAAAGTCCCCCAAATTTACGTTATCGTGTCTTGTGGCCTTAACAATTTCCTCCCAAAGTAGTCTCCTTGTTCCCTATCTAAGTTTGGAGGACGGTAAATCACGCCTAAAATCAATTTTTCACACCCCTCTGAAAATTCTATCCAGACAGACTCTGTATGTGTTAATTCAGACTTTATACCCGTTTTTATCAACAATTTAAATGATCACGGACATAGAGTGCCACCCCACCCCTTTCCCGATACTTCTGTCTACTTGGAACAATTTAAAACCCTGAATGTGACATTCGGCAGGCAAGTCCCGATTTTTCATATTAAACCATGTCTCAGTTATTGCAAAAACATCAATATTACCCGTACTTGCAACTAATCTCAACTCGTCCATCTTATTCCTAGCACTACGACTATTGGTGTAATATATATTTAGAGACCCTCTCTCTTTACCCTTCCTGCTCATCTCTGTTTTCCACTATACCTATTACTGTCCTTGTCATCTAGTGTCACTAGCTTTCCACTGTCCACCTTATTCTGCCTATTACTAGTTCTCCTACAACTTATAATATTACTACACTGGGACTTCTCTGTTTTCCCCCCAAAACCCATACCACTAACTATTTCTAGTTTAAAGCCCTAACAGCTCCCTCCACTGCAGTTGCCAGTGCCCCACCCCAGACCTGGATAAGTGAACCCCATCCCTGGCATACATGTCATTTCTGCCATAGAAGAGGTCCCAGTTGTCAATGAATGTTACTGAATTTTCCTTACAGTATTTGTCCAGCCAGCAATTGACACCAATTGCCCTGGACAGCCATTCATTTCCAACTCCTCTCCTTGGCAAAATACCACATATGACAGGGTTCCCACCCTTCTTCCTAATTATGTCTATTGCTGACCTAAACCTGCTAGTCAGGTCCTCACTCCTACGTCTGCCAACATCGTTGCCTCCAGCACTGAGACAGATAATAGGATTGCTCCCATTACCTCTCATGATGTCGTCCAGGCGGCTAACAATATCCTCCATCCCAGCCCCAGGAAAGCAAACCCTCTGTCTCCTACTCCTATCAATCAAACAGAAAGCCCTATCCATGTACCTAACCTGACTGTCCCCAACAACAACAATGTTTTTACCTTCCTTTGTGTCTTTCGTCGTGGCGCTCCCAGAAGTCGACTCACATTCATCGGGTAGCACGGAGAATGGGTTCGATGTTTCCACAACATTCTCCTGGGTCTTCGTTGTTTCTACCTCTCCACCCGTCCTCTTGAGCCTTAACTTTGTCCCATGCGTTTTAGCCACTGTCCAGGTTCCTTTCCTGGCTTGAGGATTCTCAACAGGAGGATTACTACGAATCCTCTTGTATTAACAAAGGGGATATAAATAAGGTCTTGAGGATATCTCTCCAAGAGAGAACCGGCAATAATGGATTCAAGTTAGATAAGTTTAGATTTAGAAAGGATATAGGAAAGTATTGGTTTGGAAATAGGGTAGTTGATGAGTGGAACAGTCTGCCTAGTAGGGTTATTGAAGCTAGGACCTTGGGTAGTTTCAAATTTAGGTTGGATAAATTCATGAGTGAGAGGGTTGGATTTGAGTGGGACTGCGCATGAGTGGGTAGAATTGTCAAAGCTTATTTCTTGGGTAGCTTTGAAAATTGGGTTGAGCAAATATTCTGTTAGTGGGATGGATTGTGAAGGACCTGCCTAGTATGGGCCAACAGGCCTGCTGCAGTGTTCCTCCTTTCTTATGTTCTTATGTTCTTAAAAAAAAAAAAACTTGAAAAATAAAGAAAAACATTACAATATCAGAGAAACACTTGGTAACATCTCAGTGAATCTGATCTTATATTTCCTTGCCCTCAATCCTGCAAAATCATCTATCACATCATCAAAATCAATGATTTTCCCTATATAGGCCTATTTGTTCTCTGTAATCATATAAGAGGCTATATAGAAACGAAGGATTCTTCTCTGATGTTGATGCAGCAATGTTTTGTGCATTAGTGTCACCTTCTTTAGAGGCTCTATGGTGTCACCCCTTGATGGTGTCACCCGGGGTGTCCCCCCCGCCCCCCTTACGACGCCACTGGCTATAACTAAATGAAGCTATAAACGAGGCTATTACTAAACGTAGCTATATCCAAACGATGCTATAAATAAACGAGGCTATAACGCCTTAAAATGGATACAAATTGGACAAATTATAAAAAATTAAATGAACGAAGGAAGAGTTTGTAAATGGGAGGTGTCTGACAGACATACTACTGCTGTATCCCTTTTGTTTCTGTTCATCTATAGCTGATTACTTTTTCTTTTTGTTAGATTTAGTTGATTTTTCTCAAAAACCACAGGAGCATTATTTTGTAGAGCTCTGTGTAAAATAATAATGCGAGGCTGAGGACCTGGCTTATGGAACTTATATCAGGTGACCTTGATCCCCTTACCTCGCCTCTCACTACCCACTGACCCACTTCTGGGTGTCACACGCATGAACCTTGTCCCCTTGATCACCTTTTTTTCTCTCTCTTGATCACGCCCGGTAAAAAGGAAAGGGGGGGGTAAATGGGCCACAAATGACGGGCTCAACACAAAGCTCCTTTACTTTCTCCATGCGTAGGACTTATTTCATGTTATACAAGTACAGTTGGAAAGGATAAGATACATAAACATATACTGAGGACTGAACTATACAAGCATATGGCATCGCTGAATAGGCAGAGAAGTCATACGTGTTCAACTTTACACAAGGTGCCCCGTGGCCTGGTGGCTAAAGCTCTCGTTTCACACGGCGAGGGTCTGGGTTCGATTCCCAGCGAGGGTAGAAACAATGGGCGTTTCTTTAAACCGGTTGTCTGTGTTTTCCATCAGTAAAATGGGTACCTGGGAGTTAGTCAACTGATGTGGGTCGCATCCTGGGACAAAACTGACCTAATTTGCCCGAAATGCTCTGCAAAACAAGCAGCTTTCTATACAGTAGTATATCATTGACGTCAGCTAAGACATACATAAGAACATAAGAACATAAGAAAGGAGGAACACTGCAGCAGGCCTCTTGGCCCATACTAGGCAGGTCCTTCACAATCCATCCCACTAACAGAATATTTGCTCAACCCAATTTTCAAAGCTACCCAAGAAATAAGCTTTGACAATTCTACCCACTCATGCGCGAGTCCCACTCAAATCCAACCCCTCTCACTCATGAATTTATCCAACCTAAATTTGAAACTACCCAAGGTCCTAGCTTCAATAACCCTACTAGGCAGACTGTTCCACTCATCAACTACCCTATTTCCAAACCAATACTTTCCTATATCCTTTCAGGGTGGGAACCCTGTCATATGTGGTATTTTGCCAAGGAGAGGAGTTGGAAATGAATGGCTGTCCAGGGCAATTGGTGTCAATTGCTGGCTGGACAAATACTGTAAGGAAAATTCAGTAACATTCATTGACAACTGGGACCTCTTCTATGGCAGAAATGACATGTATGCCAGGGATGGGGTTCACTTATCCAGGTCTGGGGTGGGGGCACTGGCAACTGCAGTGGAGGGAGCTGTTAGGGCTTTAAACTAGAAATAGTTAGTGGTATGGGTTTTGGGGAAAACAGAGAAGTCCCAGTGTAGTAATATTATAAGTTGTAGGAGAACTAGTAATAGGCAGAATAAGGTGGATAGTGGAAAGCTAGTGACACTAGATGACAAGGACAGTAATAGGTATAGTGGAAAAACAGAGATGAGCAGGAAGGGTAAAGAGAAAGGAGGGTCTCTAAATATATATTACACCAATAGTCGTAGTGCTAGGAATAAGATGGACGAGTTGAGATTAGTTGCAAGTACGGGTAATATTGATGTTTTTGCAATAACTGAGACATGGTTTAATATGAAAAATCGGGACTTGCCTGCCGAATGTCACATTCAGGGTTTAAATTGTTCCAAGTAGACAGAAGTATCGGGAAAAGGGGTGGGGTGGCACTCTATGTCCGTGATCATTTAAATTGTTGCATAAAAACGGGTATAAAGTCTGAATTAACACATACAGAGTCTGTCTGGATAGAATTTTCAGGGGGTGTGAAAAATTGATTTTAGGCGTGATTTCCGTCCTCCAAACTTAGATAGGGAACAAGGAGACTACTTTGGGAGGAAATTGTAAGGCCACAAGACACGATAACGTAATTCTAGGGGACTTTAACTTTAGTCAGATGATTGGAATTTCATGACAGGAATTTAGAATCTAACGACTTTTAGAAGTAGTTCAGGATTGCTTTGAAGCAGTTTGTAACAAACCTACAAGGGAAATAACCTATTTGACTTTGGTTCTGGCAAGAAAGGGAAACCTGTTAATAATTTAGAAATTACAGGGGAACTCAGCTCAAGCGACCACAAGTCAATTACCTTTAGCATTGAATGGATGTATGATAGTAGGGATAATTCAGTAATGGTCCCAATTTTCCTTAGCGGGATTATAATGGACTTAGAGAACACTTTCAACTGTGGACTGGGGTGAAGAAGAGAGGTATCAATATGACAGTTTTCTTAACACTATACAGGCTGCCCAAGAACATTTATCCGTATAAAGAAATTAGATCAAGTAAAATGACCCAAAATGGATGAATAATAGGCTCAAATATCTTTTAGGGCAGAAGAAAGGAATTTATAGGGCGCATAAAAAGAGGTGAGGGTCATCTTATAAATCAGTATACCCGACATTAAGAGGACGTTAAAAAGGGGAATAAGAAAAGCTAAAGGACTATAAATTAAAAATTCTAGGATTCAAAAACTAACCCAAAAAGTTTTTCCAGGTTTATAGAACAAAAGTTAGGGATAAGATAGGTCCCCTTAAAAATAACTTTGGGCATCTTACTGACAAAGAATGATATGTGCTCTATTTTAATAATTATTTTCTCTCGGTTTTCACACAGGAAGACATTAATAATATCCCAGTAATTAATTTTTACAGAGGCCCAGAAGAAGATAAATTATGTAATATCACAGTCACTAGCGAAATGATTATGAAACAGCTGGACCGACTGAAACAAAATAAATCGCCGGGTCCTGATGAGCTTTTGCAAGGGTTCTTAAGGAATGCAAAATGGAACTCTGAACCAATATACATTTTTAATTTATCTCTTCAAACAGGTGTAGTGTCTGATTATGTGGAAGATGGCTAATGTAATTCCTATTTTTAAAGCAGGGGACAAGTCACTACCGTCAAACTACCACCAATAAACCTGACCTCAATTGTAGGCAAATTACTAGAGTCAATTATAGCTGATATTATTAGAAGCCATCTAGATAACCATAATTTGATTAATGATACCCAGCATGGATTCACGAGGGCCGTTCCTGCCTATCTAATTTATTAACCTTCTTCAGTAAAGCTTTTGAGGCTGTTGATCACGATAAAGAATTCGATATTGTTTATTTAAGACTTTAGTAAGGCTTTTGATGAGTACCACACAGAGACTGTTAAAGAAAGTGGCAGCTCATGCATTGGGGGAAAAGTGCTGTCATGGATCGAGTCATGGCTCACCAATAGGAAGCAGAATGTGCATAAATGGGGTTAAATCCGAATGGGGACTTGTAACAAGTGGTGTTCCACAGGGATCAGTCTTAGGCCCATTGTTATTTATAATATATATCAATGACCTTGATGAGGGAATTACTAGTGATATGAGCAAATTCGCCGACGACACGAAGATAGGTAGGATAATTGATTCAAACATAGATGTCATAGAACTTCAGGAAGATTTAGACAAACTTAATTCGTGGTCAGAAAAGTGGCAGATGCAGTTCAATGTAGATAAATGCAAGGTTCTGAAGCTCGGGAGTGTCCATAACCCAAGCACTTATAAGTTAAATAACGTAGAACTTAGCCATACAGATTGCGAGAAGGACTTGGGGGTGATGGTAAGCAGCAACCTTAAACCAACAGAGTTCCAAGTTGTTCCCAATGCAGCTTCTTCTTTCAATAGATTATTTCCCAGACAGGTTTAATATAGCAACTGTATATTTCATACTAGAATCTGAAGGAAACACAAAGCTACAGGCCACTTCGCTATGTGAAGTAAGAAACTGGAAAAAATAATAAAGGGCTGAGAAACCATCTGAGTGAGGAAGGGGGAGAGTTAATACAATCCCGGGAAGATACACAAATACCCACACATAGGAGAGAAAAGCTCATGACGACGTTTCGGTCCGACTTCGACCATTCAAGTCAACTGTATTGTTCCACTCACGGTATGGTGCCTTTGTATTCATTAATCCCGTGAAGTATGACTTCCTCCTGAGTAAGGAATCAGGTCCATATAAAGTAGTACCAGTTAACAAGAGTGCAGCACACGCCAAGTCAACAAAAACAGCACAAATGTTGTGCTGAGACTTATCAAAGCCTATGAAATGTATGGCACGGCGATTTCGAGTGCAATAGCCTCAACTGATGCTGGTGAGGAAGGGGGTCTTGATCTATAGAAATTGAGTTACCCTCCAAATCCTTGAATCAAAGAGCTATATGACCCTACGGATTTATGCTGCCCTATGAATAACAAGGAACGCGTTTGCTAAACTGGATGAGCATGCAGGGACCATAACTACTGCCTGTGAGGTTGTACAAGGAACTGATTGTCACCAGTTCTCCACGTGGTGTACACCAGACATACTCTTGATAGTTCTCCACGTGATGTACACCAGACATACTCCCAACACTTCATGCAGGATCAGACCAGGTGGGATCCACATGACGTACTGCACACAATACATACATTGCAAAACAAGTTTTTATCTGGACGATGTGACGCTGTTATTATACATTGACACTAAACTGACAGGTAGATGAATAAGACGTGTGCAACTCCGGTATCTTTATTGTGGAGAAGTTTTGACAAGTAATGACTATCAATTAAATCCAGAATACGGAAAATGGTGGAAGATGTGAAGTAATAGTCTGAAATGGTGGAAAATATTAAGAGGTAGTCAAAGGTATACCTGGAGTGGTTTTGGGGATTAGCGCCCCCGCCGCCCGGCCTGTGACCAGGCCTCTTATCGGTGGTCAGACCTCAGCCTTGAAAGGTTTTCAGTCCCTATTTGTAAATCTGTTAGAGATTTATCAAGAATATCAAATAAAGTTGTAACAAAGGCAAACATTGTCCCAACAGAAGACTCCTCTGTTGCTTCAGCACCACACCAATGACACACGCGACCCTTCTAAAAAAAGCCACAGATACAACAACAAAAATACTGTTTTGAACACCATTATTATTGGAATTGTTATTTTCACCCCGAAAGCCAAGTATCTAAAAGGTAATTAACTCCCACTTCCTTCCAGGTTAAGACTCCCAGGAGACAGGCTGAAGTTTCCTCCGGTCTGTAAGACTGGTACAGGAAACATAGGATCAGAAATGACATGCAAAGTCAAGGAATTTTTTCGAGGGGTTTTGATTTACAGACTTTAACCAGCATTTTTCCCTTAAACATTGAAGCCAGTCATAAACATTACAGTTGTTTATGCAATCTTTTTCGCCTTTGACTTTCAAAAGTTATGATCTAAAACAATATAAAACGACACAAAGTTTAATACACAAATAACACTAACATACGGACTCTGTACCCACAGATTTCACCAGGAACAATTATATAAAAACAAACTTCTGAAAACGGCAAAAATGAACACAGTCAGGAAATTATAAGTGTTCTTCCATGACTCAGGACAGACTGTAGCTACCAGTCAGCTACGTCAACACACAAACAGTCGTTGAGGTGTGTTTGCTACGTCAACACTACAAACAGTCGTTGAGGTTGTTTGCATCAACACACAAACAGTGCTGAGGGGTGTCTCACACACACTGATGAAGGGTCGGAGACAACACTTTTTTTTTTCTGCATAAATAATGAAATTTCACAAAAAAATACGCTATTTTTTTTTTGGTCACAAGTTGTCGTACCCTGGGAGGATACCGCCTTCTCACCACCCCCGGGTAGAACATGAACTCCTTTTCCCGGGAGG
>WNWK01057264.1:0-10786 GCA_009830355.1 Cherax destructor
TGGGGACGAATAGAACGTGATGCTGCAGTAAAAACTATGGTCGAAAACTGGTTCACCAGCCATCAGTAGATGAGGTGGAAGATGAAATAAGTCCCATTGCTTGTCCAAATTGCCAACGGGGGAACGAGGCGGGGGGGAATACATAGTAGAAGATGAAAAATAGGAAAGTGATCGCGTGGGAAAATCGGGAAATAAACCAAGCGTAATAAAATGAAACGACGGGAGAGATAGAAAGATCAATGCAAGAGACTATGCTAGAGTAAAAATGGGGGGGACCCCTATTTAAAAACATGTTGAGGATGAGAAGTGAGAAGAGCTCCAATGATCACCACGAGCCCAAGTGGGCCCCTCCCCAAAGATGATGGTGAGCTTTAAAAATCACCAACAACAAGATGGGCGGCGGTAGAAAGAGATCAAGAATGCAAATCCGAGATACAAAACAGGGGAAAGGGGGTGAGATATGAGAGCAAACTGTATACCACCTGTGCAAAAAATACGGGCGCAGTAAATGGCGAGAACAAAAAAGATTTGATACGGTATACCAACCCCATAAGAAGGGCATTCAAAATATCTGGTAGGGATCAGAAAAATGCAAGAACAAAACCCCAAACGGGACGAATAACAGCTGAACAAATTTTTGGGCTTGAAACCCCGACACATACGGGGGAAAATGGGAGAAACACCGGGAGCCTCAACGATTCCCCCTGGGGCCCCGAATTTTCCCAAAATAAGCATTATTCACAAATACAGGTATGTCAACAATAAAAACGAAATTTTTGGCCCATTGGGGTCAGTGAATCAATTTGGAGGAAAGGTAAACTTTGGAAAGGAGAAACGAATGCTGTAAAAAATAAAAAAGGGGTAGAGAACATTACAATGGGCAGAGAACACTTATCATCTGTGGACTGGGGTAACGAAGAGAGCATCAATATGACAGTTTTCTGAACACTAAAGGCTCCCCAAAAACTTTTATCCTTATAAAAAAAATTGATCAAGTAAAAATGACACAAAATGGATGAATAATGGCTCAAATATTTTTTAGGGCAGAAGAAAGGAATTTATAGGGCAAAAAAAGAGGTGGGGGTCATTTTATAAATCATTATACTGACATTAAGAGGACTTTAAAAAAGGGGATGAAAAGCTAAAGGGATTATAAAATAAAAGTTGCGGGGATTCAAAACAAACCCCAAAAAATTTTTTCCAGGTTTATAGAACAAAAGTTAGAATAAGATTCCCCTTAAAATAATTGGGGCATCTTACGACAAGGAGAATGAAAAGTGCTCTATTTTAAAAACATTATTTTCTCTGTTTTCACACAGGAAGACATAAAAATTCCCAGTAATTAATTTTTATAGTGGTCCTGAAAAAGAAAAATTTTTAATATCACAGTCACAGCGAAATGGTTATGAAACAAGTAGCCCGACTGAAAAAAAATAAATCGCCAGGTCCTGATGAGCTTTTTGGGGTTCTTAGGAATGAAAAAATGGAACCTGTGAACCAATATCTCATTTTTAATTTATCTCTTCAAACAGGTGTAGGTCTGATATGTGGAAGATGGTAATGTAATTTATTTTTTAAAAGGGGAAATTACTAAATTACCGCCCAATAACCCCCACCTCAATTGTAGGCAAATTACTAGAGTCAATTATAGCTGATATTATAAAAAACCGATAAACATAATTTGATTGATATCAGCATGGTTCAGGGGGGCCGTTCCGCTAACTTTTTTATTAACTTTTTTCGGTAAAGCTTTGAGGCGTTGACAGGAAGAATTCGATATTGTTTATTTAGACTTTAGTAAGGCTTTTGAGGGAGTCCCCAAAGAGACTGTTAAGGAAAGTGGCAGCTCATGGTTGGAAAAAGGTTCATGGATCGAGTCATGGCTCACCAATAGGAAGCAGAGAGTGGTTAAATGGGGTTAAATGAGGGGGTCGTATAAATGGGTTCCACAGGGATCGTCTTCCCGTTGTTGTTTATAATATTTTAAAATGACCTTGATGGGGGAATTACTAGTGATAGAGAAAATTCGCCGACGACAGAAGATAGGTAGGATAATTTATTAAAACAAAGAATGGGGGAACACTGCAGAAGGCCCTGGCCCATAAAAGGGGGTCCTTATAAAAACCACCACTACCAAAGAATTTATTCCCGTACTCACGACAAAATCAAACCCAGCCCCTCCCACCATTTTTTTGTCAACCTTTTTTTGCCACCCAAGGCCCCAGCCCATCACAGTATGGAAGATTGTTCCCCCACACAACTCTGTTCGAAAACCAGTTTTTATGTCCTTTCTAAATCTAATTTATACAATTTTAAACCGTTATTTCTGTTCTTACTTGGGTTGATATCCCCAGTATTTTTTTAATATCTCCTTTTTTTATGCCCATCATCCACTTGTAACCTCATGATATCTCCCCCTTCACCCCCCCAAAGGGAGATTCAACGCTTTAAGTCTATTTCATGGAGATTTCTTATACTGTAAAAAACATTTTTGTCATTCTTCTTTTTATGTTCTCCCAAAGAACTATATCCATCCGTAGTAAGGAGACCAAAACTGAGCTGATAATCCCAAAAGAGGTCTCACTAGTGATGTATAGAGCTGTAAAATAACTTTTGGACTTATTTGCTTATACTTCTTGAAATAAATCCAGTAATTTTAGCCTTATTGAAAATTAGGGACTGTTGCTTTGGGTTTTGATTCCTGCTTTCCATGACTCCCCAAATCTTTTCCCTTCTGTATGATCAAGCTCTCTTCACCAGTTTTAAATTGGGGATTTTTTTACCAAGGGCAGTACCACATTGTCTCATTAACTTTATCTGCCACTTTTTAGACCAAGACATTAATTTGTCCCAAAACCTCCTGGGGTTCACTGGATCCCCCTCAGAATGAATCATACGGCCTATTTTTTATCATCACAAATTTACCCCGTCACGAATTTCCCTTTATCAAGGGCATTTTTGAAATTATGAACAACAATGGGCCCAAAATGATCCTTTGGAACGCCCCAACCCCCCAGTTTTAATTTGAAACTCTCTGCTTTTATTTAAAACCATGCCTCTATCCATGCTAGAACTTTACCTCCTATACCCTGGCGCCCCCTTTCTTAAGAGTCTCTTGTGAGGTACCTATCGAAGGCCTTTAAATCCAAGAAACTATATCATATTCTTTATCACTGTCTACTGCCCCAAAATTTTTTTTGAAAAAAGTCAGTAAATTTGTACAAACGACCCCCCAAACCCATGCTAATTCATTAATCAAATTATGTTCTTCAAGGTGACTTCGATAATATCAGCATAATTGATTCTAATAATTTGCCTACTATAGACATGAGGCTTTTTGGACTAATTTTATGGAATGGACTTATCCCCGATTTTAATATAGGAACCATTATATCTTCCACATTTTGGGACAATCCCGTTAGGGTGGACGTATTAAACACATTTGTTAATGGCGACTAAGTTCCATCTTTCATTCTTTAAGACCCGGAAAACAACCGCGGGTCCCCGGGGCTTATTTTCTTCAGTTTATCTATCTGTTTGATAACCATGTCCTCGTGACAGTAATATTATTAACGAAATTTTTCAGGGAAATGAATAATTGAATTTTTAAAATCTCATTTACGTCTTCGGGAAAGACTGACAAAAAATAGTCATTAAAAAAACCCATTTCCCGTTTGTTATCCGTCAGCGTCCATTCCCCTTTTTAGAGGGCCCACCTTTTTCCCCCACCCGTCCTATACACTTTAAAGATTCAGCAGGTGTGCGAGGACTTGCAGACGGGAGAAACTAGCGGGCGAGAAGAAGTAGAGATGGGGAGTAGGTAAGGAGGTAGGTAGCATAAGTAAGCCCTTGGGGCTTTCCTTAAGACAATTCTTTTCCCTGTTCATTACAATTGACCTGACAACGGGGGGAAAAAAAGAAGGATGAGGTTCATTGAAATTGGAGACAAGGGGGGGGAAAAGACATAAGATGTATCGGCATGATCAGTGGCACCACAGCCCGGGCACTTCACCGCAGATCTGCAGTATTTAGGAGGGTGTCCAAAGCGCCATTAATTTCGTCACTATTGGGCATTAGGGACCATTTTTGGAACCTCCAGACGATGGCCCACGATATAAATGGGAGGAGGGGAGTTTATGGCATTCAAAGGTTAAGCAGGGATGTTACTGGGAAAGAGCTTCCGCCCTCGAGCGGGCAGGACACATGTATCCATTTTAAGAATGGGAAAGCCCTGAAGGGCTAATTCCCCCAAAAATATCATAACCGCAAGATAGAAAATTCTCTGTACAATGGACACGGTTAAACCACTGTACCACTGAAAAAATTGAGGGGTAGCAATATGGGAAAAAATCATGAGCTTGTTCTGCATTCTGAACTGTAACGATGCACGCACCACTTCGAAGAGCGTGAAAGGATATTTTTTTGGTCAATGTGTCAAAAAAGAGGTTTGCCAATACTAGGGTCTGAAAGATAATCAGTTGGAGATGTTTTGTGGGGAAAAATAATTTAGTCCACTGCGTACTTGTAAACATGGCGATTATAGGAAGTAGGGGTTGGGGTCGTTTTTTGGGTAGAATGAGGAGACGTCGAAGAACGTCGTTAGTAAATGGTATGTAACGTCTAGGCGTGGTACCACGGGCGGCCTGACCTTAGGTAGGTGGGGGGTTCCGAAAACCATCGTACTGTATTGGGGGAAGCCGGACGCATAGTTAAAGGCTTGCAAGAGGCAGTGGCACTAGATGAAACAGGTGGAGCCTCAGCACCTGGAGCAGGTGACGAAGCAGAAGGTACAGAGGTACAGGAAGAGTCTGAAGAATGGTCCAATAACGAAGCCGGGTCAGAACAGGATGTGGTAACAAAAGGGGCCTGGGGGGGGGGGCTATCATGGAACGGGCTCCATGACGATGGGACCTCTTTCTTCTTATTATTTTTAAGAAAAAATATAGAAGAAAAGAAAAAAAAAATAAAAAATGAGGGACAGTCACTAGAAGGCATAAATGGGCCGTGAGTTCCTCCTCTAATCCGAGAGGACCTCGAGACCACAAGCAGTGCAGATGCAGCATGGAACCCGTGCCGTACCCTACCTGTCACGCCAGTAAACCAGCGCTCCTTGATAGCAACCTCACATCTACCAAGCCACCTTGGCGGACAAAAGAGAGGGCGGTGAGAAACACCCACATATTATACCTCATTCAGCTGCCACCTCTCAGAACCAACAGGCAGCCTCTGGAGATCCCCCTCATCTGCAGGACTGCCCACTTCTTACAATGCGGAAAGGAACCAGGGCGCCTGTAGATAATCCAAGATCCACGGCAAACTACACCACACCCAAAGAGCCTGACAGAGCGAGATGAACCCCGGCACACTTCCCTACCTAGAAACCATAATGCCAGAGAAGAGGACCCCAGAGGCTACAAACGGGATGGGGAAAAGGGAGTGTTGGGAGGGGGAAAGGAAAAAGGGGAGGGGGAGGATGGAATAGGGAAGGGAGGAGTGGGGAGTAATTAGGTTCGGTCTGAGGAAGAAGCCCAAAAAGGTTCAATTCCCCCAGACCGATAGCCTCTTCACCACAACAAGGAATCCCCTTGAAGAGGAAACATATTCCTAAATTTTTGGGATGTTATATTATGAACTGAACTTTGCAGTAAGTTTTGTTGTTTCCTCACTTCTTCTTCTTCTTGATTCGCCGGTACTCTTCCAGCCCGGGTCTTTTCCAGGTCGTGACGGCCTTGGCTCCTGTCTTGGGAGTGTCTCAAACCTATGTCTGCAATGGGAGGATGAAAGTATCCTCATCTTATGGGACCAACTGTCCCCAGACATAACCCCATTCCCTGCCCTCACGGGGTTCGTAGGGAGAAGCTACGCCTCTGGTCTGTCATTTTCCCCACCCCAGGGGTGGGAAAGCTTCTGCAAGCTCTGGCTCTGGGCCCTTTCCCCCGCCATAGGAGAGCTCGTGGGAGCGGTGTCCCTTTTATGTGTTTCCTCACTAATGCATGTTAGGAATTAGTGATGAAAATAATTAGTTTGGTAAATTTGTTGCTACTTCAATGAATAAACAGTAATAGGTATAAAAATTTTTATTATCAGGCATCATATTTTTGTTTGGTCTGCCTGCATTAGAAAGGTGTTGATCACATATTACCAGGAACCTCGGTGCCGGTCCCGGACGGAGAGAATGTCGAGACATACTCCAGTAAGAGGTGGCAAAATTTCTTGCTTACTGACAAACTTGAACGTTGTATCACACAAGGACAAGAATAAGACATTAAAACATTCTGACATGCAGTTTTGGTGTCAGGTTCTTTCAAATGAGCAATCGCATTTTATATTACTTTAAATTATACCGCATTTGTAATAAATCAAAAATAAAGTATTTCTTATAACACATTTCTGGCTAAAAAAAAAATGTATATTCCTAAAAAAGGGAAATTTAAACCCGCTCAAATTTAAATTTAAAAATCATACAAGAAGTGCTTTTCCTTTATAGTATATAAATATTTAGTTGTTCTATTTGTTCCTTCTTTATAGTTTCTTATTAACTTTGGGTACGACATCCCCATTAATATTTATATAAAAAAAAAAAATTTAATTAATAAATATTGTTTTTTTAAAAAAAGTTACATCGAATGAATATTTGAATAAACACAAACTGAATAAACCGAAGAGTATTATATAATTTTTTATATCATTTCCGAGGTAGGAGTGTAGAGTGGTTGCTATGGGAAAAAGGGCCAAAAGGGAGGGGTGGAAATGGTTGCTATGGTGACAGAGGCCCGAGAGGTAGGAGGTAGAGTGGTTGCTATGGTGACAGAGCCAAAAGGTAGGATGAGAGTGGTTGCTATGGTGACAGAGCCAGAGAGGTAGGAGTGTAGAGTGGTTGCTATGGTGACAGAGCCAGAGAGATAGGAGTGTAGAGTGGTTGCTATGGTAACAGAGCCAGAGAGGTAGGAGTTTAGAGTGGTTGCTATGGTGACAGGGCCAGAGAGGTAGGAGTTTAGAGTGGTTGCTATGGTGACAGAGCCTGAGAGGTAGGAGTATAGAGTGGTTGCTATGGTAACAGAGCCAGAGAGATAGGAGTGTAGAGTGGTTGCTATGGTGACAGAGCCTGATAGGTAGGAGTGTAGAGTGCTTGCAATGGTGACAGAGCCTGAGAAGTAGGAGTGTAGAGTGGTTGCAATGATGAAAGAGCCTGAGAGGTAGGAGTGTAGAGTGGTTGCTATGGTGACAGAGCCAGAGAGGTAGGAGTTTAGAGTCGTTGCTATGGTGACAGAGCCAGAGAGGTAGGAGTGTAGAGTGGTTGCAAAGATGACACAGCCTGAGAGGTAGGAGTGTAGAGTGGTTGCTATGGTGACAGAGCCTGAGAGGTAGGAGTGTAGAGTGGTTGCTATGGTGACAGAGCCAGAAGGTAGGAGTGTAGAGTGGTTGCTATGGTGACAGAGCCAGAGAGGTAGGAGTGTAGAGTGGTTGCAATGATGACAGAGCCTGAGAGGTAGGAGTGTAGAGTGGTTGCTATGGTGACAGAGCCAGAGAGGTAGGAGTTTAGAGTCGTTGCTATGGTGACAGACCCTGAGAGGTAGGAGTGTAGAGTGGTTGCTATAGTGACAGAGCCAGAGAGGTAGGAGTGTAGAGTGGTTGCTATGGTGACAGAGCCAGAGAGGTAGGAGTGTAGAGTGGTTGCAATGATGACAGAGCCTGAGAGGTAGGAGTGTAGAGTAGTTGCAGTGGTGACAGAGCCTGAGAGGTAGGAGTGTAGAGTGGTTGCACTGGTGAAAGAGCCTGAGAGGTAGGAGTGTAGAGTGGTTGCTATGGTGACAGAGCCAGAGAGGTAGGAGTTTAGAGTCGTTGCTATGGTGACAGAGCCTGAGAGGTAGGGTGTAGAGTGGTTGCTATGGTGACAGAGCCAGAGAGAGGAGTGTAGAGTGGTTGCTATGGTGACAGAGCCAGAGAGGTAGGAGTGTGAGTGGTTGCTATGGTGACAGAGCCAGAGAGGTAGGAGTGTAGAGTGGTTGCAATGATGACAGAGCCTGAGAGGTAGGAGTGTAGAGTAGTTGCAGTGGTGACAGAGCCTGAGAGTAGGATGTAGAGTGGTTGCTATGGTGACAGAGCCAGAGAGGTAGGAGTGTAGAGTGGTTGCTATGGTGACAGAGCCAGAGAGGTAGGAGTGTAGAGTGGTTGCTATGGTGACAGAGCCAGAGAGACGAGTGTGTGCTCCATGCTCCCTCCTCAATGTCTAATGTAATTTCCAACACAAGAACTTGTCTAATTAAACAGCATCAAACAAAATTAGATTCGGCTAAAGCGATCATTATCACTGCAACAAATGTGAACAATGTTATATTGATCATTATACATCTATAATAGCAAACGGTTCCTGCACCGCCGTACTTGGATGTGTTTACGAAGCCATTGAATACATTAAAATAACAAGAGTTCTATAGCAGTATATTGAATTGTTAATAAGGATATGACTTAAAGGAGTGTTGTGTTGAAATTTGAAATTAAGACACATGTGCAATATCTGGGTATCTTTATAGTAAACGTTTCGTCATCCAGTGGCTTTATCAATACAAAATTCTAGGACATAATATGAAGTGAGTAGAACTATATACAAAAGATGAGGTGGTCAGTGCCTCGGCCTTGGAGTTGGTGTGTTCAGCACCGTAGGTGTGAAGATTATGAAGAACAGGTAAGCAGGCTTGACCTTCAATAGGCGACAGCTTATAGGGACGGTAGCAGACAAGGGTATAGTCACTGGTAGGTGGGATTTAGCAGTGGAAATAGGTCATACCCAAAGATTTGGGTTAGTTGTAGAAGTAGTTGTCGTAGCCGTGAAGAAGGTTATGTACAGGTCCTCAGAATCCAGATTCCATGATGTTGCAGTGTCTGACAAGTTGTACAAGAATGGTACATGAGGCCTGGTCACAGACCGGGCCGCAGGGGCGTTGACCCCTGGAACTCTCTCCAGGTAAACTCCAGGTAATACCGACAAGAGGAAATTAAGACACATGTGCAACATCTGGGTATCTTTATAGTAAACGTTTCGCCGGTATTGTATACCATTCTTGTGCAACTTGTCAGACACTGCAACATCATGGAATCTGGATTCTGAGGACATGTACATAACCGTCTTTACGGCTACGACTACTACTACACCTAACCCATCTCTTTGGGTATGACCTACTTCCACCAAACAGGGAGTAGAATGAAATTAGCTTAAAGGCGTCCACTCCACCGTATGTCCTTTGGTAGTGAGAACTACATTAAGTCCTACTGGATGCGCTACTCTTAAGGATTGTATGGCTCAGTGGACTAGAGCGTTATTTTTTTCGCTCACCATAAGACGGGCCAAAGCATCATGGGTTAGACCCTGGCTGCGCAGTGTAGTTATTAATATATATATTAAAATATATATATATATATATATATATATATATATATATATATGTCGTGCCGATTAGGTAAAACTGGTCAATTAGCAAGAACTCATCTAAAATTAAGTCCTTTCTAAAATTTTCTCTTATACGTTTAAATATATATTTTTTCATTTATGTTAATGTGAGAATTTATAATTTTGTCCAAGAGAAGCTTTGAAAACCTACCTAACCTTATTACAACAAACGCAATTTAATTTAGCCTAACCCAACTAAATATATGTTAGATACGTTAACATTAATTTAATAATAAACAAACAAAATTAAATATTTTTTTTTCGTTATGTTCAGAATGATTTTGGCGAAATTATTGCATACACAAATTTTCATTGTCTTATATGGCAAGGTGAGCGTTGCTATTTAAGCCAAAATTGCAATTTTTTACCTAATCGGCACGACATATATATTTTTTTATATATTTTTTTCTTTAGGTTCTGAGCGTTTTTTGCGAAATTATTGCATACACAATTTTTCGCTTGTCTTTATGGCAAGAAGAGCGTTGCTATTTAAGCCAAAACCCAAGTTTTACCTAATCGGTACGACATATATTTTTTTAACAACAAAAACCCTGTGACTAGCCAAGAGTCAAACTCATGATGCTCTGGCCTGCCTCATGGTGAGTGAAAACACATGACGCTCTAGTCCACGTTACCACACAATCCTCAGGAATGATGCCCCAAGAAAAGGTAGGAGTTGTACTCACCGTCCAAGGACATATGGTGGTGTGGACGCCTCTGAGCTAATTTCATTCTACTCCCTGTTTCGGGTACTAGCCCAACTAGCAGTATTTTATTTTTTTCCCACGAACGAGAGGTATTGATCAATAACAACACTGCAACTAGCCAAGGGTAGAACCCATGCTGCTTTGGGCCGCCTCATGGTGAGCAAAAACACATGACACTCCAGTCCACAGGACCACACAATCCAGAATGACGCACCCAGCCAAGCTAGGTGTGGTAACCGTCATCCGAGGACATATGATGGTGTGGATGCCTCTGAGCTAATTTCATTCTACTCCTGTTTGGTGTACTAGCTCAACGAGCAGTATTTTTTTATTGTACCCACGAATGTGTGGTATTCATCAATAACAAAACTAGTCGCACATGCAATGGACAACAAAAGAGATTTGTTTTATGAAAAAACATACATCAATGTCAAAATACAAAGCAAAAAAAGATACATCATGGGTCATAGAAAGAATAAATATTTGCTCACCGATATTAATTACATCAACTGAGTGAAAATAAAAAGCTGAACAAGACTGCACAGCTTGACAAAAATATCGAGGATATAAAGGCAAAAACCCTCATCACAACCAAAGCTCTTTTGACGACATCAAGATACCTACAAAAAAT
>WNWK01057265.1:0-10786 GCA_009830355.1 Cherax destructor
CAGCGGTTTTTCCCAGACCAGACCTCTCGGTTGCTGGCCTAATGGGGCAGATTGATGTGCAGCCACGCCCAGTCTAATATATGCACACAGCCCGGTGATCAGGAGCTGATTTGAGAATTTATTAGCTCCCTTGTTGAAAACAGCCAGAAAATAAAATATATGCTGATAGATTAGTGATAAAGGACAAAAACAAAAACATTCGTACCAGACAGAAGAAACACAAAAGAAAAAAAACAATTCAAGAAATTTGGAAAATCCAAGTCAAACACCTCTTCCTAGTATTGGACCTCCACTTAAAGGATATCCAGTCACAGATGACAACAAAGAAATGAGCATAATGTGAAAGATGTGTATGAATCACTGTTCATTGATCTTGTCGACGCCATTAGAGATAAAGATCCAGATCCAGATCCTACAAATTCTATATGTTACATTAATACAAACCTTTATGTACTAGTAGATGGTAACATAGAAAGGAGGAACACTGCAGCAGGCCTGTTGGCCCATACTAGCAGGTCCTTCACAATCCATCCCACCTTTGATACCTTTGAAGAGTTTAAGAGTTTATCTACTCCTGAGCCCGGCCATGGGCCAGGCCGTCTGGTGTTGCCTGCTCAACCAGGCTGTTGCTGCTGGAGGCCCGCTGCCCCACATATCCATCACAGCCTGGTTGATCTGGCACCTACCTGAGAGAATTCCAGGGTCAACGCCCCCGCGCCCCGGTCCGTGACCAGGCCTCCTGTTGGACCAGAGCCTGATCACCAGGCTGTTACTGCTGGCCGACGCAGTCCAACGTACGAACCACAGCCTGGCTGGTCAGGTACCGACTTTAGGTGTCTGTCCAGTGCCTGCTTGAAGACAGCCAGGAAATCGCTTTCTGTTCTTCAGATGAGTGTAAGTGGCCAGTGAAGGTAAAAGGTACTACTTCCCAAGTGAAGGTAAGGGTACTACTTCCCAAGTGAAGGTAAGGTACTACTTCCCTGCTAATAGAGGTAATAATTCTTGTGGTAGGTGACTCACAGGTAAGATATATGGACCGTGTTTTCTGTAATAGGAATAGGGAGGTGAGAGAGAGGGTGTGTTCCCTGGAGCTGGTGTTGGAGACATAGTCAACAGGTTGGATAATATCATGTCAGGTAATGGGAACAAACCCATTATCTGTCTCAGTGCTGGTGGAAATGATTTGGGAAGGGTAGAGAGAAGAGCTGCTAGATAAGTACAGGTCAGCTATAGATCTAATTGCAAGGGAGGGGTCCCAATTATATGTAGATCTTGCCAGAAGGGGAGTGGGAAATGAATGGTTGTCTAGGGCAATTGGTGCAATTGCTCTAGACAGATACTGCAAGGAACACAATCCCATTCATTGACAACTGGGACAACTCTTATGGCAAACATGATATGTATGCAAGGGAGGGGGTACATCTTTTGGTACAGGGGAGGAAGCACTTGCCAACTCGATCGAGGGGCCATTGCTGACATGCCTAGGATTTTAAACTGATAGAAGATAGAGGTATGGGTGTTGTGGAAACAGTCAGTTAGCAACACTATGGCTGAAAACAGTAAGTGTATAAAAGAAATTCATCATAAAGTTACAAATAAATACAATGGATCAGGTCAGCAAACAAAGGAAGACAGCAGAGGGAAACAAGAGACTAGCCCCCTTAAAGTTTACTATACTAATAGCAGAGTGTAAGAAATAAGGTAGATGAGTTAAGATTAATGGCAAGTGCAGGAAACATAGATATTATTGCTATAACAGAGACCTGGCTCAATCTGAAAGATAGAGGTTGCCTTCTGAATGTCACATACAAGGCTATAAATTATTCCACACTGATAGGGTCAACAGGAAGGGTGGTGGAGTAGCGATGTATGTCAGAGACAATTTAAATTGTTGTGTTAGACAAGATATAAAATTAGAAGCGTCAGCCACTGAATCTGTTTGGTTACAGCTTCTTGAGGGCCGGTAAAACTTATCTTGGGTGTGATTTACAGGCCCCCCAAATCTTGATAGGGAGTGCAGTAAACTTCTATGGGATGAAATTGTAAGGCATCTACCTATGAAAATGTTGTGCTGATGGGGGATTTCACTTTAGACAAATTGACTGGAGCAATTTGACAGGAAATTTAGAGTAAGGACTTTCTTGATACGATTCAGATTGTTTTTTGAAACAGTTGGTGACAGAACCAACTAGAGGAAATAACTTGCCAGACTTGGTTCTTGCCAGCAGGAATCGCTAATTAATAATCTTGAGGTTAATGATGAGCTTGGGGAAAGTATCACAAATCACTCACTTTTAATATATCATGGAATTACCCTAATA
Source organism: Cherax destructor (assembly GCA_009830355.1). Lineage (NCBI taxonomy): Eukaryota > Metazoa > Arthropoda > Malacostraca > Decapoda > Parastacidae > Cherax > Cherax destructor. The sequence goes on from WNWK01057265.1 coordinate 2,322, forward strand.
ATTGCAATCAAGTCTCTGTCCCTGACTTCCGCCTGGCTGATTTCAGGACTGAAAAATTACTTGGGTAGGCTGAACTGGAATGACCTGACAGTGGGTCAGGTAGGTGGTGATTGCCAATATGACGTTTTCAGAGAATAGTTCTAGCTGCTCAGACAACTTATGTTCCTAATAGGGAAATAGATCAAACAAAAAAAGATCCTATGGATGAACAATAGATTAAAACATCTCATTGGTCAAAAAGAGGCAAAATATAGGGAATCAAAAGAGGGGAGGGGCAATTAAGTAATCAATATATTCAGTTAAAGAGAGAAATAAAAAGGGAATAAGAAAAGCAAAAAGAGACTATGAGGTTAAAGTTGCAAGAGAATCAAGACTAACCCAAAAGGATTTTTCAGGTATACAAAGTAAGATTAGGGACAAGATAGGCCCACTAAAAGTTACTCAGGTCAGCTCACCGTCAGTGATAAGGAAATGTGTAGAATTTTTAACACTTACTTACTCTCAGTTTTTACAAGGAAGATACTAGGATATTCCAGAAATAAGAAATTATGTAGAACAGGACGATAGTAAACTATACACGATTAGGGTCACAAGTGACATGGTCCTTAGACAAAAAAAAATTAAAGCCTAACAAATCCCCAGGCCCTGATGAACTGTATGCAAGGGTTCTAAAGGAATGTAAAGAGGAGCTTAGCAAACCTATGGCTAATCTTTTCAACATATCACAAACTGGCATGGTGCCAGATAAGTGGAAAATTGCAAATGTAATACATATTTTCAAAGCAGGAGACAGGTCCTTAGCTTCGAACTATAGACCAAAAGCCTAACCTCCATAGTGGGAAAATTTATGGAATCAATAAAGCCGAGGCAATTCGAGCCATCTTGAAAAGCATAAATTAATCAATGAATCTCAGCACGGTTTTACAAAAGGGCGTTCCTGCCTTACAAATTTAATAACTTTTTTTCACTAAGGTATTTGAGGAGGTAGATCAGGGTAATGAATATGATATTGTGTATATGGACTTCAGTAAGGCTTTTGATAGAGTCCCACATCAGAGACTATTGAGGAAATTAAGGCACACGGAATGGGGAGGAAATTTTTCCTGGATGGGGCATGGTTGACAAATAGGCAGCAGAGAGTTTGCATAAATGGGGAGAAATCAGAGTGGGGAAGTGTCAAAGCTGTGTTCCACAGGGGTAGTATTGGGCCCTTGTTGTTCACAATCTACATAAACGATATAGATGAGGGAATAAATAGCGACATAAGCAAATTTGCGATGACACCAAAATAGGCTGTCCAATTCATTCAAATGAGGACATTAGAGCACCCAGGAAGATTTGAATAGACTGATGCAGTGGTCGAGAAGTGGCAGATGCAGTTTAATATAGATAAATGCAAAGTTCTAAATATTGGACAGACAATAACCATGCCACATATAAACTAAATAATGTAGATCTTACTACTGATTGCGAAAAGGATTTAGGAGTTCTGGTTAGCTGTAATCTAAAACCAAGACAGCAGTCATAAGTGTTTGCAATAAAGCGAACAGAATCCTTTCATATCAAGAAGCATAAATAATAGGAGTCCTCAGGTTGTTCTTCAACTCTATATATCCTTGGTTAGGCCTCATCTAGATTATGCTGCACAGTTTTGTTCACCGTATTACAGAATGGATATAAATGCTCTGGAAAACGTACAAAGGAGGATGACTAAGTTGATTCCATGTATCAGAAATCTTCCCTATGAGGATAGACTGAGGGCCCTAATCTACACTCTCCTAGAAAGGCGTAGAATTAGGGGGATATGATTGAGGTGTATAAATGGAAAACGGGATAAAAAGGTGATGTAAATAGCGTGCTAAAAAATCTAGTATTGACAGGACTCGCAGCAATGGCTTTAAGTTGGATAAATTCAGATTCAGGAAGGATATAGGAAAGCATTGGTTTGGAATAGAGTTGTGATGAGTGGAACAAACTCCGAGTGGACAGTTATAGAGGCAAAAACGTTGTGTAGTTTTAAAAATAGGCGATAAATATATGAGTGGGTGCGGGTGGGTGTGAGTTGGACCTGACTAGTTTGTGCTACTAGGTCAGATGCCGTGCTCCTTCCTTAAGTGAATGTAACCTGACCTGGCTGGGTGGGCATTGGCTTGCCGGTGGGAGACTTGACCTGCCCCGCATGGCCCAGTAGGCCTCTGCAGTGTTCCTTCTTTCATGTTTTATGTTCTTATGTTTGTTGGTAATCCCTGATGTATGCTGGGAGGCAGTTGAACAATCTTGGCCCCTGACACTTATTGTGTTGTCCTCAACGTGCTAGTGGCACCCCTGCTCTTCATTGGGGATGTTACATCGCCTGGAGTCTTTTGCTTTCGTAGGGAATGATTTTTGTGTGCAAGTTTGGTACAAGCCCTAGAATTTTCCATGTGTATATAATGATGTATCTCCCCCTGCGTTCTAAGAGTACAGGTTTAGGAACTTAACGTTCCCAGTAGTTGAGGTGGTTTATCCACTTATGCGTGCGGTGAAGGTTCTCTGCACATTTTCAAGGTCAGCAATTTCACCCACCTTGAAGGGTGCCGTTAGTGTGCAGCAATATTCCAGCCTAGATAGAACAAGGATCTGTAAAGTGTCAACATGGGCTTGGCATCTCTGGTTTTGAAGGTTCTCATTATCCATCCTGTCATTTTCGAGCAGATGCAATTGCTCATTGTTATGGTCCTTGAAGGTGAGATCCTCTGACATGATCACTCCCAGGTCTTTGACATTAGTTTTTATGGCTATCATTTTTAAAGATTTGGTTTGTTTTGGTTTCTATGATTGTTCTAGCCCGATTTGTTTTCTCTACAGCGGCTTAGGACACTGTCATACAGATTCGGTGTCATCTGCAAAGGAAGACACAGCACTGTGGCTTATATCCCTGTCAATATCTGATATGAGGATGAGGAATAGGATGGGAGCAAGTACTGTGCCTTGTGGAACAGAGCTTTTCACAGTAGCTGCCTCAGACTTACTCTGTTGACTACTACTCTTTGTGTTCTCATGTTAGGAAATTATAGATCCATCTACCAACTTTTCCTGTTATTCCTTTATCACGCATTTTGTGTGCTATTACACCATGGTCACACTTGTCAAAGGCTTTTGCAAAATCTGTGTATATAACATCTGCATTCTGTTTATCTTCTAGAGCATCCAGGACCTTGTCGTAGTGGTCCAGTAGTTGGGACAGACAGGAGCGGCCTGCTCAAACCCATGCTGTCCTGGGTTGTGCAATTGATGGGTATCAAGATGGGTGGCGATCTTGCTTCTTAGAACCCTTTTCTGATACTTATTGTCTTTCTAACGTGCTGGTGGCAGGGTGCCACTAGCACGTTGAGAGCAACACAATAAGTATCAGAGGCCCAAGACTATTCAACTGCCTCCCAGCATACATAAGGGGGATTACCAATAGACCCCTGACTATCTTCAAGCAGGCACTGGACAGGCACCTAAATAACAAAAAAAAGGCACAAACTGATTGAACAACACACACACAACCCGCACATATAAAAGGGAGGGCTGAGACGACGCTTTTTTCCCATTTGGACCATTTACAAAGTCACACAGTGTGACTTTTTAAATGGTCCAAGTCGAGAAACGCGTCGTCGAAGCTCCTCTCCTATATGTGCGGGTTGTGTTTACAGCACCTAAAGTGGTGTCTGACCAGCCAGGCTATGGTTCGTACGTTTGACTGTGTGCGGCCAGCAGTAACAGCCTGGTTGATCAGGCTCTGATCCAACATGAGGCCTGGTCACAGACCGGGCTGCAGGGCGTTGACCCTGGAACTTCTCCAGGTAAACTCCAGGTATTCCTCCTCCACTCCAATGAGTACATGTTCAAGACTTGAAGGCGTTTCCAAAATTTAGATGTTTCAATGGCTCAATGTGAGCCGTAACGATCTCTGAATTTGTTCAGCTCTGATATTTATCCTGCCCTGAACGGGGCCGTCCAGCACTGAGCTGTATTCTAAGTGAGGGAGCACTAGTGATTTGAAGAGTGTCACCATCAGCATTATTTCCTTGTTTTGGAAGTTCTCAATACCCACCCCGTCATCTTCCTGGTTGTTGAGATCTTTGTCTTGTTATGTCTTTAAAAGACAGATCAGCAGACATAATTATTCCCAAGTCCTTTACGTGTTCCTTTCTGTCTATGTGGTGACCTCTTGCGTTTTGTATATAGTGTTCCTTTTGAGTTCTTCATTTTTCCATACCTAAGCAGCTGAAACTTATCACCATTGAACGTCATGTTGTTCTCCACTGCCCACTGGAAGACCCTGCTTATGTCTTCCTGTAATTTTCAGTGTCCTTTACCATAGTGACTTTCATGCTTATTTTAGTGTCATCTGCAAATGATGATACAAAAGTGGCTGGGTGTTTTTATCTATGTCTATGATGATGAGAAACAGCAGAGGTGCTAGGACAGTGCCTTGGGGCACTGAGTTTTTGACCTCTCTGATGCTGGATCTTGCCCTGTTCACTACTACTTTTTGTGTTGTGTGTGTTGGGGACTCAAAATCCATCTGCCTACCTTCCCGGTAATGCCTATGGCCCTCATTTTGTGTGCTATCACTCCATGATCACATTTGTCAAACGCCTTTGCAAAATCTGTGTAAATCACATCTGCTTTTTTGGTCGTCTTCCAATGCCTCCGTAATTTGTCATAATGGTTCAGCAGCTGTGACAGGCACGAACGTCCCGCTCAAAGCCATTCTGGTTCGGGTTATGTTGGTTGTGCTGGTCCATGAACTTTGTAATCTGCCGTCTCATCACTCTTTCAAAGATTTTTATGATGTGAGAAGTTAGGCTACTGGTCTGTAATTTTTAGCTAGTGCTCTACTACCTCCCTTATGCAAAGGAGCTATGTCTGCACTCTTTAACGCCTCCAGTATTTCACCTAGATCTAAGCTTTTCTCAAAGAATACTAAGGGCTCTTGCTAATGGTACTTTGCACTTCTTTATAAATAAAGCATTCCATGAATCTGGTCCAGGTGCGGGAGTGAGTGGGCATGTTGTCCATTTCTTTTTCAAATCTATGGGATTTGTACTAATGTCGGTTAAGAACATAAGAAATGAGGAACACTGCAGCAGGCCTGTTGGCCCATACTAGGCAGTCCTTCACAATCCGTCCCACTAACAGAACACATGCTCAATCCAATTTTCAATGCTACCCAAGAAATAAGCTTTGACAATTTCATTCACTCATTTATGAGTCCCACTCAAATCCAACCCTCTCACTCATGAATTTATCCAACCTAAATTTGAAACTACCCAAGGTCCTAGCTTCAATAACCCTACTAGGCAGACTGTTCCACTCATCAACTACCCTATTTCCAAACCAATACTTTCCTATATCCTTTCTAAATCTAAACTTATCTAACTGAATCCATTATTGTGGGTTCTCTCTGAGAGATATCCTCAAGACCTTATTTATATCCCCTTTGTTAATACCCATTTTCCACTTGTATACCTCGATCATGTCTCCCTCATTCTACGCCTTACAAGTGAATGTAATTTAAGGGTCTTCAATCTTTCTTCGTAAGGAAGATTTATTATGCTATGTATTAATTTAGTCATTCTACGCTGAATGTTTTCTAACGAATTTATGTCCATTCTGTAATATGGAGACCAAAACTGAGCTGCGTAATCTAGGTGAGGCCTTACTAATGATATATAAAGCTGTAATATAAACCTCTGGACTTCTTTTGCTTACACTTTGATATAAATCCAGTAATCTATTTGCCTATTACGTACCTTAGGCATTGTTGTCTTGGTTAAGGTTGCTGCACCATCACCCCCAAGTCCTTCTCGCAATCTGTATGGCTAAGTTCTACGTTATTTAACGTATAAGGCTTGGGTTATGGACACTCCCGATCTTCAGAACCTTGCATTTATCTCACATTTAACTGCATCTGCCACTTTTTTGACCACAATTAAGTTTGTCTAAATCTTCCTGAAGTTCTATGACATCTATAGTTGAATTAATTATCCACCTATCTTCGTGTCATCAGCGAATTTGCTCATATCACTAGTAATTCCCTCATCAAGGTCATTGATATAATTATAAACAACAACGGGCCCAAGACTGATCCTTATGGAACGCCACTTAAATCCCTGTGAAAAATAAACACAAAGCAGTATATACCTGTCCAATCTCTTCTTAAAGCTACCAAGGTTTTAGACTATCACCCTGGAAATAAATTGTATAAAATATCCGACACAATAAAAATAAACACATAAGCAGTATAATGTGATCCCTTATGACAACGTTTTTGCCCACGAGTGGCTTTATGGCAAAACAGATTCTACCTGGGTAACAGAAACATGAGTATTTATAGGATTTAGTCAGGGGAAATGCTCTGTGACATCTTAAAAGTAGGGTGATAGTTAAAACCTTGGGTAACCTAAAAGATATTGACAAGTATAAGAATATAAGATGGACGATTTGGGGATTAGTTGCAAGCAGGTTACATTGATGTATTTGCCATAACTGAGATGTGGTTAAAACAAAAATAGGACATGCCTGTGAAGTTATATACAGGGTTTTTTAAATTTTTCCGAGACAGAATTTTGGGGAAGGGGGGGGGTGGATGAGCCGAGATGCTTGAATGTTGCATAAAAGGGAATAAGTCTGAAATAAAATACAGAGTCTTTGGATAGAATTTTCAGAGGGAGAAAAATTGATTTTAGGTGTGAAAACCCTCCCCCAAATTTAAAAGGGGAAAAGGAGACTACTATGGGAGGAAATTGTTAACCCACAATGCACGATAACATAGTTATTCGGGAGACTTCAACTTTGAATAGATGAATGGTTCAGAAAACAAGTTATAAATTGGGACACATGAACGTTTTGGGTATCTTTATTGAAAAAATTTTGCCACACAGTGGCTTCATCATCAATACAAAGCCCAAAAAAAGTTTTAAAAAAATTCCTAGTATAGCCAACGGGCCTCGCAGTTTTCCCTCATTTTTTTGTTCTAGAGAGGAGGAGTTTGGGGTTCAGTCCCCGGCCGGCCCCCATGGACGAACAACGACTCCGGGCCCGGGGGGACTGATTCCCTAAAACCCCCTCCTCCCCCTCCCCTTTTCTACTTTGATTGGTTAAAAGGGCCACTGTGTGGCAAAATTTTTCCCCTAATAAAGATCCCAATGTTGCATATGTGTCTAATTTATAACTTTAGTCAAATTGATTGGAATTTCTTGACTGGGAATTTAGAACTCGACTTTAGAAGTGGTTCAAGTTTTTTAGCATTTTTGGACAGAACTACAAGGGAAATAACCGCTTGATTTGGGTTCTGGCAAAAAAGGGAAAACCCCGTTTTTTTTAAAATTTAAAGAGGAACTCGCGCAACGAACAAATAAATTACCTTGGCATTGAATGGAAGTATTATAAGGGATAACTCAGTAAGGTCCCAGTTTTTCGTTTAGCAGATTAAAGGACTTAAGAGAACATTATCTTGTGGAGGGGGGTAAAAAAGAGCTATCAATATGAAGCTGAACACTACAGCGCCAAAGAAATTTATCCCATATAAAGAAATTAGATCAAATAGAAATGCCCCAAAAATGGATGAATAATAGGCTCAAAATTTTTTAGGGAAGAAAGAAATTTATGGGGTAAAAGAGGTGAGGGTTTTATACATCAGTATATTGACATTAAGAGGGCTTTAAAAAGGGGTATAAGAAAAGAAAGGGGAATGAAATTGTTGCTGGGGATTCAAAACAAACCCAAAAAAATTTTTTTCCAGGTTTATAGAAAAAAAGTTAGGGAAAAGATGGCCCTTAAAAAATAACTCTGGGCATTACTGACAAGGGAATGATATTGCGATTTTTTTTATTTTCTCGGTTTTCACAGGAAGACACTAATAATATCCCAATTTAAATTTTTTTAGTGGCGAAAAGATAAATTTTGTAATATCACAGTACAGCAAATGGTTAGAAACAAGTAGACCGACTGAAACAAAATAAATCGCTGGGCCTGATGGTTTTTCAAGGGTTCTAAGGAATGCAAAAAGGGCCTGTAACCAAATCAAATTTTTTTTTATCTCTACAAACAGGTGTAGTGTCTGATATTTGGGAAAATAGCTAATGTTTTCTTTTTTAAAGCAGGGGACAAGTCATCCCAAACGCCCAACCCAACCCCCAATTGTAGGCAAATTATAGAGTGGACCCGAGTCTGTGGAGACAAAGAACTTTGTCCATGGAAGTACAGGGGAATGTGGGGGAATTAACCCAAACCCCTTAAAAGGGGAAGCATGGGGATGAATGTTTCAACGAAAGGCTGAGCGTGGAGATGCGTCTAGGTAAATTTTTGTGAATTTTGGGGGAAAAATTTGGATTTGGAATGAGGGGTGGGGGACCAACACTATTATCCAGAGAGCTGAGGAGGGGTTGTTTAGGTGGTTGGGGCATTTGAGAAATGGAACGAAACAGAAT